>JAHPZR010041164.1:5000-54987 GCA_019787425.1 Platygyra sinensis | reverse complement strand
CAGCGTTACAAAAGCCCCTGCTACGGGACTACTTGCGGATTTAGTTATGATGACGATGACAGTGCAAAATCAACACCTCACAGATGAAAGGGTCGATTATTCAACAGCGCTTGCGCTAGAGCTCAATAACGCATGGACTTTCCCGACGTGCACGCACAGTATGTGACAAGTTGTCATCGCGTGAGCTCTGACCAGCTTTTGCAAGCACAGTTGCTTATATAGTGACCTTCTGACGTTTCAAAACTGATATCACGAATTAATGGTCAATTCGCAGGGAAGTAGCCACAACATAACTACCCATCCCATTTTGCGTCTTCGACCGATTGATTTGATTCATCGATTGCGTTTTCAAGTTGCGTTCACGACGAAGGCTTACGGTCCCACCTGTATTAGTTGTCAAGTTGTTGAATTTCTCCGTCCAATTTATGAGCTTTCGCCACTCCGCTGAACACAGAAGAGATTGTCTTCTAACGGAGCTTTGGCCCGTTAGAAAATGAAATTCTAGGACCATGAATAACAAGCGGATATTTCTTCTCCCCAGTGTATTGGCATTTGCTGTGATATCTGTACAGGTTGTAGTTGCACAAGGTAAGTGAAGTACACTTTTACAATTTATGATTAGTTATTCCATGTGTTTCTATGGAATATATAGGCGTAATTAATGTTTTTGTTTTTCAATTGTTTTAATGTGGTGGAAGGATGGCAAAGTTTCCGTTTTGTATCTTGGTGTCCTATGCATCGGTTGTTGTTTTTTATATTCATTTGTTTCTTTATTTCCATATTTGATCAATCCATGACAGTCGTATTAAGTGCAACACATCAGTGAAATTGGCTGATCAGCGATATCAACATAATCTGGAGTCTGGCAACCTAGATACGGCAATTATCATGACTCATAACGGGAACTATGTGCCATCGGCGGAATAAATGTTTCGAATAGCTTGTGATGAAATATAACTAGCGCTGTATTTCCCTTAATTAAACTGCACTTTTTAGGATGATTTAAAAAAAAAAGGAACAAATATGTGAGTTGGGCGATTTCCCAAGTTGTTTTTGCCACATCCGGAAGCCAAAAGTTTACAGTCACGCTTTGCTTTTCATGCGGGTCAAGCATTCCAAAACATCAAGAAGGGCTCTCACCTGTTTTTACACTGCCCTCATCGAAATCGAAGAACATTTTTATTTATATCCGTTTATCAAAAGTTGCTTTAAAGTGCACGAATTCTCTCAAGACGTTCTCGTGACAACAACACAAGGATTAACTTCAAATTGCCTCAAAACCTTTCCTTCTTGAGACATGTTAGTGTAAAGAAAAACCACAGACATTGTAGCCATAATATGTATCAAAGTGATGACAGCAAATTCCATCGGAATAAATGCCTGTCGGAGTGACCGAGTTGTATAAACAGATTAACAAGCATACCCCAGGGGGAAGGGGGGCTGCTCAAGGGTAAAGTTTGGCATCGACTTGAAAATACGTGCGGTATTTTGGGCAGCGTAACAATAAATGTGTCTTAGTCCAAAAATGCGTCCTTTAGTTTGGGCCGATAACAACAGTGGTAATAACCCTACCTTAATCAGGATGACTTCGTGAATTCAAGTGTAAATTATTTTCTCGATTTAATTGTAACATGGGTGCTTTTCCGCTGACGAGTTCCTCAGTGAGGCTGGGGAGGCGGAGAAATTTTGAGGGGAAATTCTTTGTCTCAAATAACTTCGTCGACGTAAACTACAAGAATCAGTTGGTTGCGGCACTGATGAAATCTCCCACACAAACTCATGTTTATGTTTTGGGTATCCAAGCATCCCTCACATTTGACCGTAATAAAGTTCTTTTATGTCTTTCCACAGCCCATTGACTCTAAGATCAAATATTACTACAATTTGTAAAGCAAGATTGATATTGCGACGCGAGTCTAACCTTAACTTTTCTTATGTCAACCACCAATTAACATTAAAAGCTTTTCAGATAAATAACAAATATTTTCCACAATCGAAATCACTTGATACTGATTGTTTATTGCGTTGAACAAACAACAAAACGGCAATGAAAGAACCAGAGGCTTTAACCCTTTCACTGCCATGGGCGACTTAATAGATTTTACTCTGTCTAACGCCAGACGAAGAGTGGAAGAAGAGTGCCATAGATAGCGAAAGACCAACTTGGAAACGTTACGCCGTACGGTTTAGGATGCCCTATCCGTTAGGTTTTAACCAACTGCACGGCCATCTTCCCTGTTTCCACTTGAAGCCATATCGCGTGACTTGAACAATTTGACGATGGCGCTTCTCCATCGGTTTTGAGAGTATGAGTTTTTCTAAGGTCTACGTGAAATGAAATACGTGAAAATAATTGGATGATTGAATTTCCGTTTGTGTCAAATTAAATGAAACCGAAAAGGGAATGTTAGACTCCAATTATTGTTCAAATTCAGGTAAACACATGGTGTTGGCACAATTTCCTACCATTATACACGATATTGCATTCTGTCCATTTGGACACAGAAGTGGTAACGTGCACTTGGTTAGTGGAGTTTTAGGATAAGAATGTAATGGAAATTAAAATAAACCCGCCGGGAAAGTCTGGGGAAAGTAAGGTTTGCTGTTGTAGACGGTTGTCTCGAAGAGGGGGACATAGACGATAACTTTGTCAGGCACTGCGAGATCAACAGAGCTTTGTTTTCCCTGAAAGCCTCAAAATAGAAGGAAAACATTCCGTTGCTTGAAGTGTTATCGGTTTAATCAAACACAATAGTGATGAATGATAAATTGCAATGAATACATCCGTCCGGATTTAGAATTCTGCTTTGATCTCGATTTCACAGCCGTTTTACCCGTTTACCGCGCACACCCTCACGATGAACTAAAAATCTAGACAGATTTTGTTTGTATTAGATTAAGAATCATTGACATTCGACACAAAAAATATATTTTCTGCCCTTATTTTACTATTATATCACATTGGGAGTGATATTAGATGAACGAAGCTTTTAACCTCCAAGCTTCACCTTAAAATGGTCTTACAAAAAGCCCCATTGTTTATTGTTGTCGATACGATTATTTTCAGGTGAGGGAAATGTTCTAGAACTATCTAAGCTCGCACCTTTTTTTCTTTCGAAGAAGACCAATTCCCCACCCATTTTACGATCTATTAGTCCCTTTATACATTTAGTTTCTGTCCACATTAGATCAATACTGTTTCTCTTATTGATCAGGCAGTTTTCGTCGGTTTTTGGGAATTTCCGACGGCAGTCTGCGATGAAAGTTCGAAGTGCTTTCGTAATCTTTATTACTTAATGGAATTAAATTAATTATTCTTTCTGACTGATTGATTGGAAATGGTTGCTTGATGATGATTATCCTTGACCTCATTCACTTTCTCTTGTCTTTTCAGTTCTTTGTCCCCAAGGGGGATTGGGGATTGGGGATTGGGCATGACTTTCTTTTTTCGTTTACTTATATTCTTTTTCTGTCTCTAAGAACAGTTTGCTGGCTTTATGCAGTGAGGATGTATAATAGGCTGGAAGAAAGGATTTCCTGGATTTCCAGTTGGATTAATTAGTAGTGAAACTGCGAAGATCTTGTTACAATCATGCAATTTTGAAACTAAATGTAATACAAGTACGGCCAACCGCATGTAAAGCGTATCGCTGAAAGATAACAGCAAGCAAACCGGGTAGTCTCTCCCTGGGTCGAAATCTTGACTAGTGATCCTTACTCGAGATCCAACTCGAAAAATAGGTAACAAAACAAAAACAACCACAGCCAGAAATAAACAAAAAAGGGAACACAGTCAAGCTAAAACGACAACATCTTTAAGCATCTTTTTTGACTCATTCTATTACGTTAGTCGTGATTGAACTGGTTGATGAATATATAATTGAACAAAACAGAGAAAGAACAGATAGTGGGATGTTACAAGTAGACTTAATAGTGAGCGTAAGAGGTAGTTTGGAAAGTGATCTACGTAGTAATGATACAGTACAATGGTAATTAATTCTTTCATTTTTCCCAGAAAATCTCTTAGACGTGGATTGACAAAAATTCCGTTTTGTGAAATCTTAGACAGCTTTTCACCACGGAACCTTTACACTTACAAATTGTAGTAATATTTGATCTTAGAGTCAATGGGCTGTGGAAAGACATAAAAGAACTTTATTACGGTCAAATGTGAGGGATGCTTGGATACCCAAAACATAAACATGAGTTTGTGTGGGAGATTTCATCAGTGCCGCAACCAACTGATTCTTGTAGTTTACGTCGACGAAGTTATTTGAGACAAAGAATTTCCCCTCAAAATTTCTCCGCCTCCCCAGCCTCACTGAGGAACTCGTCAGCGGAAAAGCACCCATGTTACAATTAAATCGAGAAAATAATTTACACTTGAATTCACGAAGTCATCCTGATTAAGGTAGGGTTATTACCACTGTTGTTATCGGCCCAAACTAAAGGACGCATTTTTGGACTAAGACACATTTATTGTTACGCTGCCCAAAATACCGCACGTATTTTCAAGTCGATGCCAAACTTTACCCTTGAGCAGCCCCCCTTCCCCCTGGGGTATGCTTGTTAATCTGTTTATACAACTCGGTCACTCCGACAGGCATTTATTCCGATGGAATTTGCTGTCATCACTTTGATACATATTATGGCTACAATGTCTGTGGTTTTTCTTTACACTAACATGTCTCAAGAAGGAAAGGTTTTGAGGCAATTTGAAGTTAATCCTTGTGTTGTTGTCACGAGAACGTCTTTGAGAGAATTCGTGCACTTTAAAGCAACTTTTGATAAACGGATATAAATAAAAATGTTCTTCGATTTCGATGAGGGCAGTGTAAAAACAGGTGAGAGCCCTTCTTGATGTTTTGGAATGCTTGACCCGCATGAAAAGCAAAGCGTGACTGTAAACTTTTGGCTTCCGGATGTGGCAAAAACAACTTGGGAAATCGCCCAACTCACATATTTGTTCCTTTTTTTTTTAAATCATCCTAAAAAGTGCAGTTTAATTAAGGGAAATACAGCGCTAGTTATATTTCATCACAAGCTATTCGAAACATTTATTCCGCCGATGGCACATAGTTCCCGTTATGAGTCATGATAATTGCCGTATCTAGGTTGCCAGACTCCAGATTATGTTGATATCGCTGATCAGCCAATTTCACTGATGTGTTGCACTTAATACGACTGTCATGGATTGATCAAATATGGAAATAAAGAAACAAATGAATATAAAAAACAACAACCGATGCATAGGACACCAAGATACAAAACGGAAACTTTGCCATCCTTCCACCACATTAAAACAATTGAAAAACAAAAACATTAATTACGCCTATATATTCCATAGAAACACATGGAATAACTAATCATAAATTGTAAAAGTGTACTTCACTTACCTTGTGCAACTACAACCTGTACAGATATCACAGCAAATGCCAATACACTGGGGAGAAGAAATATCCGCTTGTTATTCATGGTCCTAGAATTTCATTTTCTAACGGGCCAAAGCTCCGTTAGAAGACAATCTCTTCTGTGTTCAGCGGAGTGGCGAAAGCTCATAAATTGGACGGAGAAATTCAACAACTTGACAACTAATACAGGTGGGACCGTAAGCCTTCGTCGTGAACGCAACTTGAAAACGCAATCGATGAATCAAATCAATCGGTCGAAGACGCAAAATGGGATGGGTAGTTATGTTGTGGCTACTTCCCTGCGAATTGACCATTAATTCGTGATATCAGTTTTGAAACGTCAGAAGGTCACTATATAAGCAACTGTGCTTGCAAAAGCTGGTCAGAGCTCACGCGATGACAACTTGTCACATACTGTGCGTGCACGTCGGGAAAGTCCATGCGTTATTGAGCTCTAGCGCAAGCGCTGTTGAATAATCGACCCTTTCATCTGTGAGGTGTTGATTTTGCACTGTCATCGTCATCATAACTAAATCCGCAAGTAGTCCCGTAGCAGGGGCTTTTGTAACGCTGTTCTCGTGACCAGCAAAACTTTATTTTTTTCAATCTGTAGTCCAAATCGCTTTTATTTTGATATGTATGACAGGTCAGCACGTCTTTGTCCAGTTTTGATTCTTCAAAAGTGTCTTAAAAAGTGGGTGTGCGATCCAGTTTCCCGTTGATCTTCTTTGAGTCTTTATCGGAGTATGTAAAACGTCTACCGCGGTGAGGTATAATGCGGTTTATGTATAATCTGTATGCGATTACAACAGACTTTGTAAATGTATCACATATTCAAGCTGAGAATACAAGTTGACAAATAGAGGTACAGTTGCAACACGACACAATAAATTCAACCTTAAACATGACCTGTTTTGGTTGTGTCATTTTGTTTCGTAATCGATCCATCGGTGCAATGGACACATAAAAAGGAGGGGTTCATTTCACATCCATTCTTGAACTTCCAATAATTTTATTTTGCCAGAAAAATAGCTCTCGATCCATTTTGCCTTCCACAGCATGTAAAGAAATGCCATATCCATTTCCAGCGTCTAACTTTTCAGACTTTTCATACTTGAAAAATGCCAGTGGTAAGGATCAAGCTATAAGAGATGAATTCTTCAAGTGTTTTCAAAGAGTCAAATAGTGGCACACGAGAAAATCCCGTGCAAAATATCTAATATGTGAGGGAAATAAATGTCTAGGTAAAGATTAGAAATCAGCATTAGCTCCATAACAGTCATAACAAGATATTATCTGATTTAGATCAGTTCTAGTTATGGCACAGCACAAACTTTTCGAGGGAGTTTTGCTTTGCGGATCGGCGATTTATTTATTTTTTTTGCGGCAAATATTTTTTGCGATTGCGAAAGACTAGTTTTTTGAGCTGGGGATCAATTTTTGCGAGTTTCAGAAAGCCACCTTTATACAGTTACTCTATTACAATATAGACGATCTTTTTCTGTTATCGTTTTAGAAGCTATGCCTGGAGTGTACCGTGAGCAGTAGTATCGTTTTCTCTACACAAAGGGCGTCAATATAAGATTCTACTTGTGAAATTTCGCCAGTGGAGTAAATTTTTGCGGAGAGTCGAAAATTTTGGCGGGAACTCTTTTTTTTTTTGCAGATCGTAGAAAAGACCGCAAAACTCGCCAAAACTAGAACCCGCAAAATTTCTTGGCAACGGTATTAGAGGTAAGAGGACCCATGTCTCATTCACTTTGCTTCGATCTGGAGGAGTTGATTGTTTAATATTTTTTCGTCGGGACGGGAAAAAAATTAGATAACATTTTCTACAAGCAAGAAATCTTTCTTAGTAGGCAATGGGACCTGGTATGCGCGCCTCGTGGCTAATGAAAGGTATTTCGTCTCTAATGTACCCTCAAATGCAACTCATCGGACCTTTTAAAATCTAACTAATAAAAACCAAGTGAATCCCAGCAATTCAAGGTCACGCACGCTAGTATTTTTTTCGATGAGCGATGGGATAAACGTTTCTGCCGAGAAAAACCTCAGTTAAACTCACCTGTTTGTTAGCCAATTATACTTGATAATTTGATATTTTCCTTTCATAAAAATACATCGCAGCCGTTTTTCTAATAACTCGGTGTATTGAATTGTAATTAATTTTGAATGCAGACAACAACGCAACGAAGTTGATTAATTGCGTGACATTTGTGTCGTTTGCGGCGAAATTACATTTTAATGCGTGACCTACGGTCACCCTCCCTGCTCTGCTCGGTGAACTTTAAAGGGGCAGAACATTCCTAATCGGGCATGAAAGACTTATTTGTATCGCAAACAATCAAAGTTGTTAATGAAACTTAAAAGAAGTATCTTTTAATTGCCTATCAAATCGCAAAATTCTGTGATAGCTCATTGACAAATAGGCGATAAAAATCTATTTCATGAAGGGTTGTTTTTCTATCTGATCACTTAACCATTAACCACGTGGTCGGTAATTAGTCTTCCGATAAAAAGCATGATTCGGATCCATTTCACCATCAGATAACTGCGTTAATTAATTTGAAACTATACGTATTTGAGTTTGCTGATATAAATCTCCCAGTTTTGCTTAAGTGAACACGCCCTTCGTTCTCTGTGATTTTTCTATATTTCTTGGCCAAGTGCTTCTAATGAATGAGACCTATGATCAGAAATTTTAGTTATTTGAAGGACCTCCCTCAGTGTTGGTATCAGTTCCTTAAATCACTCAGTACAGGAAGTGATTAGGGAAGTCGCTGGAAAACTATACGATAACAGTGCAACCCCTATTTCGTGAACTTACATAAACATATTTTCGTGTTTTGCGGATATCGCAAATTTACTGACTGTCAAAAAATGTCACCGTTTCCAACAAGAGAGATCGCAGTTGATCAACATCAATTGACACAGGCTTGTAACTGGCAGGGAAAAACGAGATGCGAGCGAGTTGGGATCCTTAGTGTACGCGTGCGCCTCACATGTACCAACAAAAAAAAAATAACCTATTACTCATCGAGCACTAGCTATCCGCGGGCCACTCCAACTGTAAAGTGTAAATTAAGCCACTACGCGCGCTCTCATTGGTCGATAGTTGTGTTTAGATGAGAGTGTGTAAACAAGGTTGTGACGTTTCAGATTTGGACGTATTTTTAAGGATTATGTTATAAAACCAAAACAGCATTTTTCCCGTGTTTACAAAGCCTCATCATAACACTCGGAGGGTTGGGAGAATTATCGAATTCTCCCAACCCTCCTGGTGTGTAGATGAGGTTATGTAAACACGGAACAAGTGCTCTATTACTTAAAAAAATTGTTAAGTGAATGAAGATGGTGAATTTTGAGCTCGGTAATTAAATGTGAAATATGAAATATTCAACATGACACTAGCGGGGGACAAAGAAAAATCTGATACCCCGACAGGAATCGAACCCATTACCTCACGAACACCGGGCGGGCGCTCTATCCACTGAGCTACGAGAACTCATGGAGAGCAAAATCATTTTTCTGAGTTATATGTGACAGGTGTCCTGCATACTGCGAGGATCAGCACTGCCGAATTCATCATGAGTAGTGATAAGTAAATGAAGATGGTGAATTTTGAGCTGGGTACCGAGCTTATTGATTGATTCCAAACATTTCCTGGCAGAGTTGCGCAGAATGAAGAGGTAGGGTCTCGCATTGCAAAAACACTAGTCTGTAAAAGTAACTTAGGTTTATAGTGGGAAGCTGGTGTCTACGGTCCCTTTCCCGCATTTGTCACTTTTATAAACAATTATACAAATAAACGTTGTTCAGCATTAAGTGGCGATTCTCCTGCAACGCTAACAAGTCTACAAGCATGACTTTTCTGCGGACAAAAAACAAGGGCGACTAGTCTAATCGCTTTAGTATAGACGTAAAAACGGGAATAGGTCCCACTGCAGCTGGGGTCACTACCTTGAAGTCGTGTCGCTTATTGAGTTTCTCTGTGGACCTGTCTATTAGGAGCGCCTATACCGAGCAAGTCAACGGATAGGGACCAAACATCCTGGCCCCGGATGTTCAGAGTATAGACAATACAGTGCACCAGATAAATCACTACCCACTGGACGGTGTGATCTGTCTTGTTTACACTTATCCACTGGATAGGGATTTCCCTGGTGGACAGCTTTTTCCACCCTTTGAACAACTGGGGCCAGAACCTTCTCACCTGGGCCAAAAGAGAGCAGCCCAGACCAAGGTTAGTAGGGCGCAGGGCAGCCGATCTCTTAATAAGGAAGTTACAGGGCCTAATGAAATTGGATTACGAAACAATATTTCAAAAACGTCCTAGAAACATCGGTAAAACGAGAAAACGTAGTCATTATGTGGATCTGCACAATAACAGCTGATTATAGGTAAGTCAATCAGATTGGGGCGTTGCCATTATCATGTATATAGCAGAATTAGTCAACGACGCGGGACCAATCAAATTCGCGGATTTACGATGGGACAATTCGAGTGTATACAAATGAAATATTTTAATGACATTTTTTTATGGCTACAGCTCGTGGCTAATACATTTGCAGATATTCTATAACAGCCTAGCTTTCTAGCATGATATGACCCGTATAGCTCCTAACTTAAACTACGAGTAGTACCAGTTTCTTCCATCCAGCTTTTTGTTTAAAATGCCCTGCAAAAAGTGGAGCAGAAGTATTACAATTAGGAAGTATAGCATGGAGTGGCGTGGTGTCCTATGGTATTTTTCAAAAAGCAGAATTGAACGAGCCGCTTATTTGGTATGCAGATTGTACATGGTTGCTCAGCTAATCAGACTTAAGACTACGAGTAGTCCCTCTTTCACCTGGTCCGTAGTGCGCGACGAGAAAGAAAACCGCAAGACGAAAATGGCCACGAGAAATCCTTCTCAACCCAGGAGTTCGCCCGGCCATTTTTTTCTCGCGGTTTTTTTTTCGCGTCACACACGGCGGACTAAGCAAAAGAAGGACTACTCGTTGTCTAATCAGACTGGAGCATTTTTATTATCATAATAACAGAATTCCACAATTGCGGCATGGCGTGGCGTGGCTCGGCGTGGCCTAGCATAGTATGGTATCCAGCCAATCACACTGTAGCAATTTCTCTATTACAATAGCAGAATTTTAGCAATTTCAACTGAAGGACTCACCTATTTCTACACTATGCAAGCTTTAGACACAAGCTCCCTTTGAAGTCTGTCAATATTGCCAGTTTCTTGTTCCGAGAGAATGTGATCGTTGCTTCCAGTGATAACCTTTAAGTCACGGGTGTTAACATTATCTCCAAAGCCAACAGCTAAGACTTTAACTCGCTGAGCCTGCAGTGGTTTGATGGCGGTAGCCAGCGGGTAATAGCCGGGATCTTTTGACTGTCGTCCATCCGAGACGAGAATCAAAACCTGAAAAGTGAAAAAGTTTTCCAGAATAGGGGAAAATTGGTCAAGAAGACTTTTTCTGGAAAGATCGTTCACTTTTAGGACACGTTGCTGCTAAATTGGTGGACACATGTTCAAAACAGAAACCCAGTGGGTACAACAGAACTAGATAGAAGTCTCTGCAATCTTCTGTTTTAATAGCCCGCCAATTTTGCCCATCGTTAACAAACAAAGAAGCTTAGCAGGGGGGACTTCTACCTTCAGCTACATTTCTTTCGTGACACAATAATAAAATTATTATTTCTTATTTTGAGCAAGACTGAGTGGAAATAAAGATTAATCGAATGATTAAAAAAGTTGAAAAAAATTTTCCTGGCAGCTGAATGTTTTCTGAACGTTCAGCAGTAAAGATTAGACAACAGAAACAATGTGGTTCATATTATCAAGGCAAAATAATTGGGTCATGTTGCAGCGTTACAAAAGCCCCTGCTACGGGACTACTTGCGGATTTAGTTATGATGACGATGACAGTGCAAAATCAACACCTCACAGATGAAAGGGTCGATTATTCAACAGCGCTTGCGCTAGAGCTCAATAACGCATGGACTTTCCCGACGTGCACGCACAGTATGTGACAAGTTGTCATCGCGTGAGCTCTGACCAGCTTTTGCAAGCACAGTTGCTTATATAGTGACCTTCTGACGTTTCAAAACTGATATCACGAATTAATGGTCAATTCGCAGGGAAGTAGCCACAACATAACTACCCATCCCATTTTGCGTCTTCGACCGATTGATTTGATTCATCGATTGCGTTTTCAAGTTGCGTTCACGACGAAGGCTTACGGTCCCACCTGTATTAGTTGTCAAGTTGTTGAATTTCTCCGTCCAATTTATGAGCTTTCGCCACTCCGCTGAACACAGAAGAGATTGTCTTCTAACGGAGCTTTGGCCCGTTAGAAAATGAAATTCTAGGACCATGAATAACAAGCGGATATTTCTTCTCCCCAGTGTATTGGCATTTGCTGTGATATCTGTACAGGTTGTAGTTGCACAAGGTAAGTGAAGTACACTTTTACAATTTATGATTAGTTATTCCATGTGTTTCTATGGAATATATAGGCGTAATTAATGTTTTTGTTTTTCAATTGTTTTAATGTGGTGGAAGGATGGCAAAGTTTCCGTTTTGTATCTTGGTGTCCTATGCATCGGTTGTTGTTTTTTATATTCATTTGTTTCTTTATTTCCATATTTGATCAATCCATGACAGTCGTATTAAGTGCAACACATCAGTGAAATTGGCTGATCAGCGATATCAACATAATCTGGAGTCTGGCAACCTAGATACGGCAATTATCATGACTCATAACGGGAACTATGTGCCATCGGCGGAATAAATGTTTCGAATAGCTTGTGATGAAATATAACTAGCGCTGTATTTCCCTTAATTAAACTGCACTTTTTAGGATGATTTAAAAAAAAAAGGAACAAATATGTGAGTTGGGCGATTTCCCAAGTTGTTTTTGCCACATCCGGAAGCCAAAAGTTTACAGTCACGCTTTGCTTTTCATGCGGGTCAAGCATTCCAAAACATCAAGAAGGGCTCTCACCTGTTTTTACACTGCCCTCATCGAAATCGAAGAACATTTTTATTTATATCCGTTTATCAAAAGTTGCTTTAAAGTGCACGAATTCTCTCAAGACGTTCTCGTGACAACAACACAAGGATTAACTTCAAATTGCCTCAAAACCTTTCCTTCTTGAGACATGTTAGTGTAAAGAAAAACCACAGACATTGTAGCCATAATATGTATCAAAGTGATGACAGCAAATTCCATCGGAATAAATGCCTGTCGGAGTGACCGAGTTGTATAAACAGATTAACAAGCATACCCCAGGGGGAAGGGGGGCTGCTCAAGGGTAAAGTTTGGCATCGACTTGAAAATACGTGCGGTATTTTGGGCAGCGTAACAATAAATGTGTCTTAGTCCAAAAATGCGTCCTTTAGTTTGGGCCGATAACAACAGTGGTAATAACCCTACCTTAATCAGGATGACTTCGTGAATTCAAGTGTAAATTATTTTCTCGATTTAATTGTAACATGGGTGCTTTTCCGCTGACGAGTTCCTCAGTGAGGCTGGGGAGGCGGAGAAATTTTGAGGGGAAATTCTTTGTCTCAAATAACTTCGTCGACGTAAACTACAAGAATCAGTTGGTTGCGGCACTGATGAAATCTCCCACACAAACTCATGTTTATGTTTTGGGTATCCAAGCATCCCTCACATTTGACCGTAATAAAGTTCTTTTATGTCTTTCCACAGCCCATTGACTCTAAGATCAAATATTACTACAATTTGTAAAGCAAGATTGATATTGCGACGCGAGTCTAACCTTAACTTTTCTTATGTCAACCACCAATTAACATTAAAAGCTTTTCAGATAAATAACAAATATTTTCCACAATCGAAATCACTTGATACTGATTGTTTATTGCGTTGAACAAACAACAAAACGGCAATGAAAGAACCAGAGGCTTTAACCCTTTCACTGCCATGGGCGACTTAATAGATTTTACTCTGTCTAACGCCAGACGAAGAGTGGAAGAAGAGTGCCATAGATAGCGAAAGACCAACTTGGAAACGTTACGCCGTACGGTTTAGGATGCCCTATCCGTTAGGTTTTAACCAACTGCACGGCCATCTTCCCTGTTTCCACTTGAAGCCATATCGCGTGACTTGAACAATTTGACGATGGCGCTTCTCCATCGGTTTTGAGAGTATGAGTTTTTCTAAGGTCTACGTGAAATGAAATACGTGAAAATAATTGGATGATTGAATTTCCGTTTGTGTCAAATTAAATGAAACCGAAAAGGGAATGTTAGACTCCAATTATTGTTCAAATTCAGGTAAACACATGGTGTTGGCACAATTTCCTACCATTATACACGATATTGCATTCTGTCCATTTGGACACAGAAGTGGTAACGTGCACTTGGTTAGTGGAGTTTTAGGATAAGAATGTAATGGAAATTAAAATAAACCCGCCGGGAAAGTCTGGGGAAAGTAAGGTTTGCTGTTGTAGACGGTTGTCTCGAAGAGGGGGACATAGACGATAACTTTGTCAGGCACTGCGAGATCAACAGAGCTTTGTTTTCCCTGAAAGCCTCAAAATAGAAGGAAAACATTCCGTTGCTTGAAGTGTTATCGGTTTAATCAAACACAATAGTGATGAATGATAAATTGCAATGAATACATCCGTCCGGATTTAGAATTCTGCTTTGATCTCGATTTCACAGCCGTTTTACCCGTTTACCGCGCACACCCTCACGATGAACTAAAAATCTAGACAGATTTTGTTTGTATTAGATTAAGAATCATTGACATTCGACACAAAAAATATATTTTCTGCCCTTATTTTACTATTATATCACATTGGGAGTGATATTAGATGAACGAAGCTTTTAACCTCCAAGCTTCACCTTAAAATGGTCTTACAAAAAGCCCCATTGTTTATTGTTGTCGATACGATTATTTTCAGGTGAGGGAAATGTTCTAGAACTATCTAAGCTCGCACCTTTTTTTCTTTCGAAGAAGACCAATTCCCCACCCATTTTACGATCTATTAGTCCCTTTATACATTTAGTTTCTGTCCACATTAGATCAATACTGTTTCTCTTATTGATCAGGCAGTTTTCGTCGGTTTTTGGGAATTTCCGACGGCAGTCTGCGATGAAAGTTCGAAGTGCTTTCGTAATCTTTATTACTTAATGGAATTAAATTAATTATTCTTTCTGACTGATTGATTGGAAATGGTTGCTTGATGATGATTATCCTTGACCTCATTCACTTTCTCTTGTCTTTTCAGTTCTTTGTCCCCAAGGGGGATTGGGGATTGGGGATTGGGCATGACTTTCTTTTTTCGTTTACTTATATTCTTTTTCTGTCTCTAAGAACAGTTTGCTGGCTTTATGCAGTGAGGATGTATAATAGGCTGGAAGAAAGGATTTCCTGGATTTCCAGTTGGATTAATTAGTAGTGAAACTGCGAAGATCTTGTTACAATCATGCAATTTTGAAACTAAATGTAATACAAGTACGGCCAACCGCATGTAAAGCGTATCGCTGAAAGATAACAGCAAGCAAACCGGGTAGTCTCTCCCTGGGTCGAAATCTTGACTAGTGATCCTTACTCGAGATCCAACTCGAAAAATAGGTAACAAA
Source organism: Platygyra sinensis (assembly GCA_019787425.1). Classification (NCBI taxonomy): domain Eukaryota; kingdom Metazoa; phylum Cnidaria; class Anthozoa; order Scleractinia; family Merulinidae; genus Platygyra; species Platygyra sinensis. The sequence goes on along the minus strand of JAHPZR010041164.1, from coordinate 39,960 downwards.
ACAAAAACAACCACAGCCAGAAATAAACAAAAAAAGGGAACACAGTCAAGCTAAAACGACAACATCTTTAAGCATCTTTTTTGACTCATTCTATTACGTTAGTCGTGATTGAACTGGTTGATGAATATATAATTGAACAAAACAGAGAAAGAACAGATAGTGGGATGTTACAAGTAGACTTAATAGTGAGCGTAAGAGGTAGTTTGGAAAGTGATCTACGTAGTAATGATACAGTACAATGGTAATTAATTCTTTCATTTTTCCCAGAAAATCTCTTAGACGTGGATTGACAAAAATTCCGTTTTGTGAAATCTTAGACAGCTTTACACCACGGAACCTTTACACTTACAAATTGTAGTAATATTTGATCTTAGAGTCAATGGGCTGTGGAAAGACATAAAAGAACTTTATTACGGTCAAATGTGAGGGATGCTTGGATACCCAAAACATAAACATGAGTTTGTGTGGGAGATTTCATCAGTGCCGCAACCAACTGATTCTTGTAGTTTACGTCGACGAAGTTATTTGAGACAAAGAATTTCCCCTCAAAATTTCTCCGCCTCCCCAGCCTCACTGAGGAACTCGTCAGCGGAAAAGCACCCATGTTACAATTAAATCGAGAAAATAATTTACACTTGAATTCACGAAGTCATCCTGATTAAGGTAGGGTTATTACCACTGTTGTTATCGGCCCAAACTAAAGGACGCATTTTTGGACTAAGACACATTTATTGTTACGCTGCCCAAAATACCGCACGTATTTTCAAGTCGATGCCAAACTTTACCCTTGAGCAGCCCCCCTTCCCCCTGGGGTATGCTTGTTAATCTGTTTATACAACTCGGTCACTCCGACAGGCATTTATTCCGATGGAATTTGCTGTCATCACTTTGATACATATTATGGCTACAATGTCTGTGGTTTTTCTTTACACTAACATGTCTCAAGAAGGAAAGGTTTTGAGGCAATTTGAAGTTAATCCTTGTGTTGTTGTCACGAGAACGTCTTTGAGAGAATTCGTGCACTTTAAAGCAACTTTTGATAAACGGATATAAATAAAAATGTTCTTCGATTTCGATGAGGGCAGTGTAAAAACAGGTGAGAGCCCTTCTTGATGTTTTGGAATGCTTGACCCGCATGAAAAGCAAAGCGTGACTGTAAACTTTTGGCTTCCGGATGTGGCAAAAACAACTTGGGAAATCGCCCAACTCACATATTTGTTCCTTTTTTTTTTAAATCATCCTAAAAAGTGCAGTTTAATTAAGGGAAATACAGCGCTAGTTATATTTCATCACAAGCTATTCGAAACATTTATTCCGCCGATGGCACATAGTTCCCGTTATGAGTCATGATAATTGCCGTATCTAGGTTGCCAGACTCCAGATTATGTTGATATCGCTGATCAGCCAATTTCACTGATGTGTTGCACTTAATACGACTGTCATGGATTGATCAAATATGGAAATAAAGAAACAAATGAATATAAAAAACAACAACCGATGCATAGGACACCAAGATACAAAACGGAAACTTTGCCATCCTTCCACCACATTAAAACAATTGAAAAACAAAAACATTAATTACGCCTATATATTCCATAGAAACACATGGAATAACTAATCATAAATTGTAAAAGTGTACTTCACTTACCTTGTGCAACTACAACCTGTACAGATATCACAGCAAATGCCAATACACTGGGGAGAAGAAATATCCGCTTGTTATTCATGGTCCTAGAATTTCATTTTCTAACGGGCCAAAGCTCCGTTAGAAGACAATCTCTTCTGTGTTCAGCGGAGTGGCGAAAGCTCATAAATTGGACGGAGAAATTCAACAACTTGACAACTAATACAGGTGGGACCGTAAGCCTTCGTCGTGAACGCAACTTGAAAACGCAATCGATGAATCAAATCAATCGGTCGAAGACGCAAAATGGGATGGGTAGTTATGTTGTGGCTACTTCCCTGCGAATTGACCATTAATTCGTGATATCAGTTTTGAAACGTCAGAAGGTCACTATATAAGCAACTGTGCTTGCAAAAGCTGGTCAGAGCTCACGCGATGACAACTTGTCACATACTGTGCGTGCACGTCGGGAAAGTCCATGCGTTATTGAGCTCTAGCGCAAGCGCTGTTGAATAATCGACCCTTTCATCTGTGAGGTGTTGATTTTGCACTGTCATCGTCATCATAACTAAATCCGCAAGTAGTCCCGTAGCAGGGGCTTTTGTAACGCTGTTCTCGTGACCAGCAAAACTTTATTTTTTTCAATCTGTAGTCCAAATCGCTTTTATTTTGATATGTATGACAGGTCAGCACGTCTTTGTCCAGTTTTGATTCTTCAAAAGTGTCTTAAAAAGTGGGTGTGCGATCCAGTTTCCCGTTGATCTTCTTTGAGTCTTTATCGGAGTATGTAAAACGTCTACCGCGGTGAGGTATAATGCGGTTTATGTATAATCTGTATGCGATTACAACAGACTTTGTAAATGTATCACATATTCAAGCTGAGAATACAAGTTGACAAATAGAGGTACAGTTGCAACACGACACAATAAATTCAACCTTAAACATGACCTGTTTTGGTTGTGTCATTTTGTTTCGTAATCGATCCATCGGTGCAATGGACACATAAAAAGGAGGGGTTCATTTCACATCCATTCTTGAACTTCCAATAATTTTATTTTGCCAGAAAAATAGCTCTCGATCCATTTTGCCTTCCACAGCATGTAAAGAAATGCCATATCCATTTCCAGCGTCTAACTTTTCAGACTTTTCATACTTGAAAAATGCCAGTGGTAAGGATCAAGCTATAAGAGATGAATTCTTCAAGTGTTTTCAAAGAGTCAAATAGTGGCACACGAGAAAATCCCGTGCAAAATATCTAATATGTGAGGGAAATAAATGTCTAGGTAAAGATTAGAAATCAGCATTAGCTCCATAACAGTCATAACAAGATATTATCTGATTTAGATCAGTTCTAGTTATGGCACAGCACAAACTTTTCGAGGGAGTTTTGCTTTGCGGATCGGCGATTTATTTATTTTTTTTGCGGCAAATATTTTTTGCGATTGCGAAAGACTAGTTTTTTGAGCTGGGGATCAATTTTTGCGAGTTTCAGAAAGCCACCTTTATACAGTTACTCTATTACAATATAGACGATCTTTTTCTGTTATCGTTTTAGAAGCTATGCCTGGAGTGTACCGTGAGCAGTAGTATCGTTTTCTCTACACAAAGGGCGTCAATATAAGATTCTACTTGTGAAATTTCGCCAGTGGAGTAAATTTTTGCGGAGAGTCGAAAATTTTGGCGGGAACTCTTTTTTTTTTTGCAGATCGTAGAAAAGACCGCAAAACTCGCCAAAACTAGAACCCGCAAAATTTCTTGGCAACGGTATTAGAGGTAAGAGGACCCATGTCTCATTCACTTTGCTTCGATCTGGAGGAGTTGATTGTTTAATATTTTTTCGTCGGGACGGGAAAAAAATTAGATAACATTTTCTACAAGCAAGAAATCTTTCTTAGTAGGCAATGGGACCTGGTATGCGCGCCTCGTGGCTAATGAAAGGTATTTCGTCTCTAATGTACCCTCAAATGCAACTCATCGGACCTTTTAAAATCTAACTAATAAAAACCAAGTGAATCCCAGCAATTCAAGGTCACGCACGCTAGTATTTTTTTCGATGAGCGATGGGATAAACGTTTCTGCCGAGAAAAACCTCAGTTAAACTCACCTGTTTGTTAGCCAATTATACTTGATAATTTGATATTTTCCTTTCATAAAAATACATCGCAGCCGTTTTTCTAATAACTCGGTGTATTGAATTGTAATTAATTTTGAATGCAGACAACAACGCAACGAAGTTGATTAATTGCGTGACATTTGTGTCGTTTGCGGCGAAATTACATTTTAATGCGTGACCTACGGTCACCCTCCTGCTCTGCTCGGTGAACTTTAAAGGGGCAGAACATTCCTAATCGGGCATGAAAGACTTATTTGTATCGCAAACAATCAAAGTTGTTAATGAAACTTAAAAGAAGTATCTTTTAATTGCCTATCAAATCGCAAAATTCTGTGATAGCTCATTGACAAATAGGCGATAAAAATCTATTACATGAAGGGTTGTTTTTCTATCTGATCACTTAACCATTAACCACGTGGTCGGTAATTAGTCTTCGATAAAAAGCATGATTCGGATCCATTTCACCATCAGATAACTGCGTTAATTAATTTGAAACTATACGTATTTGAGTTTGCTGATATAAATCTCCCAGTTTTGCTGTAAGTGAACACGCCCTTCGTTCTCTGTGATTTTTCTATATTTCTTGGCCAAGTGCTTCTAATGAATGAGACCTATGATCAGAAATTTTAGTTATTTGAAGGACCTCCCTCAGTGTTGGTATCAGTTCCTTAAATCACTCAGTACAGGAAGTGATTAGGGAAGTCGCTGGAAAACTATACGATAACAGTGCAACCCCTATTTCGTGAACTTACATAAACATATTTTCGTGTTTTGCGGATATCGCAAATTTACTGACTGTCAAAAAATGTCACCGTTTCCAACAAGAGAGATCGCAGTTGATCAACATCAATTGACACAGGCTTGTAACTGGCAGGGAAAAACGAGATGCGAGCGAGTTGGGATCCTTAGTGTACGCGTGCGCCTCACATGTACCAACAAAAAAAAAATAACCTATTACTCATCGAGCACTAGCTATCCGCGGGCCACTCCAACTGTAAAGTGTAAATTAAGCCACTACGCGCGCTCTCATTGGTCGATAGTTGTGTTTAGATGAGAGTGTGTAAACAAGGTTGTGACGTTTCAGATTTGGACGTATTTTTAAGGATTATGTTATAAAACCAAAACAGCATTTTTCCCGTGTTTACAAAGCCTCATCATAACACTCGGAGGGTTGGGAGAATTATCGAATTCTCCCAACCCTCCTGGTGTGTAGATGAGGTTATGTAAACACGGAACAAGTGCTCTATTACTTAAAAAATTGTTAAGTGAATGAAGATGGTGAATTTTGAGCTCGGTAATTAAATGTGAAATATGAAATATTCAACATGACACTAGCGGGGGACAAAGAAAAATCTGATACCCCGACAGGAATCGAACCCATTACCTCACGAACACCGGGCGGGCGCTCTATCCACTGAGCTACGAGAACTCATGGAGAGCAAAATCATTTTTCTGAGTTATATGTGACAGGTGTCCTGCATACTGCGAGGATCAGCACTGCCGAATTCATCATGAGTAGTGATAAGTAAATGAAGATGGTGAATTTTGAGCTGGGTACCGAGCTTATTGATTGATTCCAAACATTTCCTGGCAGAGTTGCGCAGAATGAAGAGGTAGGGTCTCGCATTGCAAAAACACTAGTCTGTAAAAGTAACTTAGGTTTATAGTGGGAAGCTGGTGTCTACGGTCCCTTTCCCGCATTTGTCACTTTTATAAACAATTATACAAATAAACGTTGTTCAGCATTAAGTGGCGATTCTCCTGCAACGCTAACAAGTCTACAAGCATGACTTTTCTGCGGACAAAAAACAAGGGCGACTAGTCTAATCGCTTTAGTATAGACGTAAAAACGGGAATAGGTCCCACTGCAGCTGGGGTCACTACCTTGAAGTCGTGTCGCTTATTGAGTTTCTCTGTGGACCTGTCTATTAGGAGCGCCTATACCGAGCAAGTCAACGGATAGGGACCAAACATCCTGGCCCCGGATGTTCAGAGTATAGACAATACAGTGCACCAGATAAATCACTACCCACTGGACGGTGTGATCTGTCTTGTTTACACTTATCCACTGGATAGGGATTTCCCTGGTGGACAGCTTTTTCCACCCTTTGAACAACTGGGGCCAGAACCTTCTCACCTGGGCCAAAAGAGAGCAGCCCAGACCAAGGTTAGTAGGGCGCAGGGCAGCCGATCTCTTAATAAGGAAGTTACAGGCCTAATGAAATTGGATTACGAAACAATATTTCAAAAAACGTCCTAGAAACATCGGTAAAACGAGAAAACGTAGTCATTATGTGGATCTGCACAATAACAGCTGATTATAGGTAAGTCAATCAGATTGGGGCGTTGCCATTATCATGTATATAGCAGAATTAGTCAACGACGCGGGACCAATCAAATTCGCGGATTTACGATGGGACAATTCGAGTGTATACAAATGAAATATTTTAATGACATTTTTTTATGGCTACAGCTCGTGGCTAATACATTTGCAGATATTCTATAACAGCCTAGCTTTCTAGCATGATATGACCCGTATAGCTCCTAACTTAAACTACGAGTAGTACCAGTTTCTTCCATCCAGCTTTTTGTTTAAAATGCCCTGCAAAAAGTGGAGCAGAAGTATTACAATTAGGAAGTATAGCATGGAGTGGCGTGGTGTCCTATGGTATTTTTCAAAAAGCAGAATTGAACGAGCCGCTTATTTGGTATGCAGATTGTACATGGTTGCTCAGCTAATCAGACTTAAGACTACGAGTAGTCCCTCTTTCACCTGGTCCGTAGTGCGCGACGAGAAAGAAAACCGCAAGACGAAAATGGCCACGAGAAATCCTTCTCAACCCAGGAGTTCGCCCGGCCATTTTTTTCTCGCGGTTTTTTTTTCGCGTCACACACGGCGGACTAAGCAAAAGAAGGACTACTCGTTGTCTAATCAGACTGGAGCATTTTTATTATCATAATAACAGAATTCCACAATTGCGGCATGGCGTGGCGTGGCTCGGCGTGGCCTAGCATAGTATGGTATCCAGCCAATCACACTGTAGCAATTTCTCTATTACAATAGCAGAATTTTAGCAATTTCAACTGAAGGACTCACCTATTTCTACACTATGCAAGCTTTAGACACAAGCTCCCTTTGAAGTCTGTCAATATTGCCAGTTTCTTGTTCCGAGAGAATGTGATCGTTGCTTCCAGTGATAACCTTTAAGTCACGGGTGTTAACATTATCTCCAAAGCCAACAGCTAAGACTTTAACTCGCTGAGCCTGCAGTGGTTTGATGGCGGTAGCCAGCGGGTAATAGCCGGGATCTTTTGACTGTCGTCCATCCGAGACGAGAATCAAAACCTGAAAAGTGAAAAAGTTTTCCAGAATAGGGGAAAATTGGTCAAGAAGACTTTTTCTGGAAAGATCGTTCACTTTTAGGACACGTTGCTGCTAAATTGGTGGACACATGTTCAAAACAGAAACCCAGTGGGTACAACAGAACTAGATAGAAGTCTCTGCAATCTTCTGTTTTAATAGCCCGCCAATTTTGCCCATCGTTAACAAACAAAGAAGCTTAGCAGGGGGGACTTCTACCTTCAGCTACATTTCTTTCGTGACACAATAATAAAATTATTATTTCTTATTTTGAGCAAGACTGAGTGGAAATAAAGATTAATCGAATGATTAAAAAAGTTGAAAAAAATTTTCCTGGCAGCTGAATGTTTTCTGAACGTTCAGCAGTAAAGATTAGACAACAGAAACAATGTGGTTCATATTATCAAGGCAAAATAATTGGGTCATGTTGCAGCTCTCGTAAGGTCTCGCGTGAATAGCTTGCAACCTTTTGAGAGTACAATAGAACAAACAACATTGCCCCTATAGCCCTAACACAATAAAAGCCGGTACAATGATAAAACAATAGGAGCTTACGACAGTTGCAATACTTCTGAAATAATTTTGTTATAAATGGAAACCGATGGAAAAGTAATTTCCTTATGAAAAAATCTTTTGGCAGAGTTTAAGAAATTATTTTTTTGGGCTAGTTTACTGGGTGTGTTGTAACCGAAATGTTGTAATAATGTCGTAACAACTTAAGTATCAACATAAACAACAACAAACTAATCACACTTCAATAGCAAACAAAAAAACCAGCCTGGTTTCTGACTGAGGGGAAACTGAACGTGAAGAATTATGTGTGAAGTATAATTAACCAGCATGTCATCTTCTGTTACATACTTATCATCTCAAAACAGAGGTGGTGAAAATTGGTCGCGATTTTCTCTTGGAGGATCTTGCTGTTTTAATTTGAAGTTAATTAATGTTTACGTTAACGCCTGGATCCTCTCCCCGAGGAGCCTTCATTTTATCTCACTCTGGTTTACATGCGTTTGTGCTAAAAAAGTATTTTGGTGGAAATCCTGAGAAGAGTAAAGTTCCCAATGCGGTATTTCGTTCGGTTTTATTACTCTCACTCACCCTGGGGACGCCACTTCTTCTGTTAGTGAACAGGTCCTGCGATGCCGCCCGCAAAGCCAAGTCTATTCTCGACCTTCCTCCTTGAAATGGTACTTCGTCCACCGTCGCTTGGAACTGGTCAATTGTCTTTCTTTCAAAGTCACCAAAATCGACAAATAGATTCGGTGTATCGCTGAACGCTATCAGACCTAATCTTGTGTTGGGTGAGGTGGCCGCAAAACGTCTGGAGACCAGCTTCACGAAGTTCTTCTCTCTAGAAAAGTTCTCCAATCCTACGCTCCCAGAAGCGTCCATCAGAAATCCCACGTCAATTGTCTCTTTACAAGGTGCAGTTATAGTGAAATCTTTTGAAAAAAGACAGTTGACGTCAGAGCGTATAGAAGATCAGACAGTTAGAGAGTCAGACAGTCCGGCAGACAGTCAGTCAGTCAGTGGTCAGTAGGTTATTACTTCCGTCTGTCGGTTGGTCTGTTCTCCAGTCAGTCAGTCAGTCAGTCAGTCAGTCAGTCAGTCAGTCAGTCAGTCAGTCAGTCGTCAGTCAGTTAGTCAGTCCGTCCCTCAGTCAGTCCGTCCGTCAGTCAGTCGGTCAGTCGGTCAGTCAGTCGGTCAGTCAGTCAGTCAGTTACTGGGTCAGTCGCTCAGCTGATCCTTTGGTCAGTTGGTTATTCGGTCAGACAGTCAGTCATTCAGCAAGTCAGCCAGCCATTTCATCAGTCATTCATCAGTCGGTCAGCGAGTATATCGGTTACTCGGCCAGTCGATCTGTTGGTCACCTCGTTGTTGGTGTGTCGGTCAGTCTGTTGATCACAAAATTGTAAGCAACTTGTCGTTTTTTACCTATAAGCTGTGCAATGGATTCCACTTGACGCAGCAGATCTGCAAAACCCGTTACTCTAACAATGTGCTCAGAGTTTTGCACCATTGTGACAAGTTCTTGATTGTTCAGCCTATTTCCAATTCCAACGACGAAAACAGTAACGCCAAGGGCTTGAAGGGGTTGCACTGCATTACGCAGCAACACCAATGAACTGGAAAGGTATTGCTGCCCCTCCACAAAAACGACAACGAAGTTTGGTAATGCTTGGGATGATTTCTGAAGAGTTTGTCCAGCCAAAGTCAACGCCTTTTTTTTAAAGAAATACAGATAAAAACGCATTAACCCCTTGTCACTGTGGAAAGAAATACATTCGCAAGCAAATTTATCTTTCTGGTCACAGGGTAAATACACACTTTGGTGTTTTAATTAACCAAAAGTAGAGGTCTCGGCTAGGGGCAACCGCCGCCCAGGAATGCGGAACGGCTTCCAATTTCTGTAGGTTGACCCCATCATGGGTATTTCCACTCCCCCTGATCGGGACTCAATGAACAGGCTAGGCTGCGGCAAGAACTTCATGCTAGCCCACATATAGAGCACACTCCCATATTGTCTTATCCATATATAAACATATATGGTTATGTCCTATCCATATATGGATATGTGGGCTAGCATGAAGTTCTGACCTACGCTGCGCTAAAAGTTCGCCGGTTCTCATGTTGAGTACAGAGTTGCACTGTGAGAGTAAGTGCTGGAATGCAGACCACTCGATCCTGAGACCGACACACTTATCATTACGCGTCCGTGCCTTACGAACACGACAGCAAATGAAATGGTAAGCAAGCAAGCAAGCGACTAATCCGTGTTCTTTAAAGGGAACCTCCACTCTAACAAAAAGTTCACTTCAAATCACACGAAATAATTTGTTTAACTAACAAAGCGCGTTAACCTTAAATACATGAATTATAGAATCGTTTATTTTTGTTTTCAAAGTTCCCGGGCGCCGCCATCTTGAATAATTGTGACGTGAAATGGTTGCCCTTTTGTTATTAAACAAAAGCTCTTTGTGTCAGAACAATAGAGCAACCAAGACACGTCACAATTATTCGAGATGGCGGCGTCCAGGAAATTTGAAAACAAAAAATGCGCGATTCTGAAATTCGTTTTTCTCTACTATAGACACTCTTCTGGAAAAAATTAAAACTAACGTTATTGCAAATACTATATCCTGCGGTTTAAAGCGAATCTTTGGTAGGAGTGGAGGTTCCCTTTAACTACCTACCTTATGAAGAGAACGGCCACCGCGTTGAAATTTAAGATCATCAAGTAAGGAGTAAAATTCCTGGAGTGTGTTGTAGTCATCTAATCCCACGTTCAACTGTGGGTCGCCACCATACAAAATGACTCCTGCTCGTGTGCCACTGGGAGACACGTTAAGGCGCTTAGATATTGATTTGATGAAGTCAAGCTGGCTCTCGTACTCGCTTTTACTGCGATACGCCGAAGAGTCAACGAGGAACAGGCCGTGTCTAACTTTCTGCGGTGTTCCAGCTGTTTTAAGAGATAAAAGACGATAGTATGAAAGGACTCTCGCATACTTACAGCGCAAACGAAAGAAGGCATTTAAAGTCATCACTCCAGTCTTAAAGTCAACAGTTCAGAGAGCACATTATAAACAATTCGTTGAATTTGTGCGGATTGGAGTGCAGATAACGAAAGAAATAAGTTTCTTGGGAAAATGGTTCATATTGAAATTTTGTAATTATTTTGAAAGAAAATGTGAGTCCACCTTGCTTGGTGCCTTTACTTTCCTGAATAATATCTCTTGAAGATTTAGGCTTTTGTCGGGCTTGCATCTAATTGATTTCAACGCATTTTGAGAAACTTCTTTTAAACGTACCGGAAATCATGTGATCATAGAACGCTGGAACTTGCAGAACCATGCCCCCGAACGTCCTCGAGTAAAACAGATCACCAGGTTTTGACGTTATTTTACTGAGTTCTAGCATTGAGACATTTCCTCCCGCTGCAATAACGCTGACTTTCACACCGAGTTGATGAAGCGGTTTAGCAGACGCATCCAGTGGGTCGCGTGCGAGAGGTTGCTTGCCATCTGTGAGCACGACCAGCATCTTATTAACATTCGGTCTTGCTTTAGAGAGGATTCTTGCAGCAAAGACCAAAGCCTTGTCCAGTCGTTTCGGTCCTGCTATGTAAGGTACGACGTCAACTCCTCTTGAAAACGACTGAATGCTGGTGTACTCTTCAAATCGTATACTGTGAGTTGGTGTGTTACCGAACGTCACAACGCCGACCCGTGATTTATCAGGGGAGATGTCGAGCGTTCGAGCGAATGCTTTCACAAAGTCAAGTTCTCTAAGAAACTTCTCCTTGCTTACACTCTGAGAAGAGTCCACCACGAACAGAACATCAGCTTTGAAGTCTCTTGGTAGTGGAACACCTGTAACAAAGAAACAAATGTAACGGAAGGCCAACCAAGGGTGACATCCAAGACATCCACGTAGAAGACCTTATGCTTAACAAGAATTTACTACTAACGTTTAGGATGTGGTCAAACATGGCAAACAGCGAATTTTCTGACTTCTTGTGTATGTTATGAAAAGAGATACCGACATCAAAAGACCGTTAACTGCGCAAAATATTTGATTGGCGACAGCGCAAACGAGTCCATATATTTTTATATTCTAAAGACAATTGTCAAGTTTTATAGCCGAGTAACACAAACAGCTATTAATACAAAGAGCTTAAACTTTAATGAAATTAAATCGTGCCACACACTTCCCTAACTTCAAGCGTTTTGTAATGAGGCAACCGTATCAGCAACGATTCGCTTAAAATTCATAGTACATCGCCGGCTTAAGTAGAGGCTTAAATCAAGACCGTACCCGTTAACGACACTACTAGGTAACAAAAAGGATAGTAAAGAAAAGTGTACAAGTGTACATACAAACAGAAACAAACACCATGATGCTTTCGCACTGGTACATAAAAATCGTGCTTTCAAATAAGAGAAGTATATTCTAAGAACAAGGGTTAGTCAGCACTTGAAACGTTTGCATTGCAAGTTAGTGCTCTGGAAAATAATATATATTTATTGACTGAGTGGTTGGGGTAGACGGGAAAATATTTGACTCGTGTTTGGCTTCCCAGTTCCGTGTACCCAAACCGAGAGCCAAAATTTTCCTGTACCGCCCGACCTCACTCAATCAATAAACATGTTACCTTATGATCATTTGTTAGGAGAATTAACTTTCTCTCTGTGATTTCGGAGTGGGTATGGAAACACGATTTTTAACCAATCAGCGCGCGTATTTTCCTAGTGCTGTTTTCTAAGTAAACATATTAATGACATGTTTCTTGACGATTTTCCGAACATTTCCGAACACTTTCCGAAGATTTCCGAAAATTCTACAAAAGTTATCCGAAGGCCAGACATTCATTTCTGAACATTTTCCGAAAATGTTCGAAGGTAACCGAAGATCTCTGAAGAAGAATCGATGATGTTTGGATCATACAGGAAAATATCTAAGCAACCATAGCAATGGTGATCTTTTCACTTCTAAAAAAACGTGTTATTTTCACGTGTGAAGATATGCTTACGCGGGAAAGCTCACCTGGTATTCACTAGTGTTTAGTGGGCGGAGCAACACGGACTGCGTGTTGCTCTGCCCACCGGGATTAGCCTTTGCTATTTGTGGGCGGAAACAGACTGTACATTTTTATATTTAGTGTGGAAATAAATAAATTGAAAATTGAAATAAATTGAATATAGTAAAAGACGCTGGTTGAATATTCACTTTCATCAACCAATTGGAAGAAAACAAACTTTTGCAGTAATAAAATTCTTTCTGTCATTGATTTTAACTCGCATCGATTTTGCGGGGTAAGTATTTCTAGTTGGGCCAAACGAGCTTCGACGCGTACAGCGCTCATACGGGACCTTTTTCTTATGGTTGTCTAAGTAAATAACGTACGTGGTCATGTGATAATAGAAAAGACTTTCTTGCAATCAAATAAGAATCCAATAAGATCATTGTTTCTTTCAAAAATTCGGAACCACCAAATTCAAGAATTTGATTGGCTGAAATGGATATTGAACGCCCTTCTAGACCGGCATCTAGACCGGAAATGTTTTGAAAAAGTTGCAAACTAAATCTTTGACTGTTTTCATCTAACAATATTCATTTCTGTAAGTGCCAAAAAGCGGATGAGAAAAAGAAAAAGAATTAAATTCGGCTCATCGTCGTTCGCAAGCACAATGTAAGTTAGTACAAACCAGTTACATTAAACGAATAAAATTGTTTTTGTTTTTGCCATATAATAAACATCTTATTAACCGAGCAAGGTCGGTCTGTATGGAAGAATCTTGACCTCGGTCGTGTGTACAGACCTCACTGCGTTCGGTCTGTACTGACGACCTCGGTCAAGATAATTCTCCCATACACACCTCCTGCTCGGTTAATAAGAGCAAGTTAATAAGAGCAAGGTAGGTAAAGAAGGGCGCATAGGACAGTAGCTTATCGTGGTTTCGGTAGAACTAAGTTACGAGGAGTTTTTCAACTCTGTTAGTCCATTGCAGGGTTAACCCCCAGCATAAAATTGGTTGATACCCGCTTGTACCCCTAGGGTAGAGAGGGGCATATTCAACACTAAAGTATCTTGCCGAAAACACAACGTACCCCGGCCAGGGCTCAATCCCGCCCACCGCGCCTTCACTCGACCTCACTATACCTGCCTTTTAAAAGTCTGTAAGTATAAGAGGTTCTTGACAAAAATTAGTATGCATATTGATTTTCATGCATGTCTAAAAAAAGCGAAGATTGCGCTATTGAACTTACTGGAGGAAATTTGAAATATACCTTTAATGACTTTCCACCGCTTCAACGCTTTCATTTGTTTTGTTTAAGTAAGGTGTAATTAGCTTTAATTTAGCTTTGCTTATTATATTTCAACTTAGAAACTGTTTACGTATATCAAGTAAATACCTGTTTGGGAAACCATGTAAACGACAAACAAAGGAGCGAGTTGTTTCAACTCATCCGGAAGGACTCCGAACACATCTCTGTCGTGCTCCGCCATTGAGCGTAGTTCTTGCCCGCTTGGTCTTGAGCCAATGCCCACCACAAACATACGTGCACTGGAGTCCAGGAGCGGCTGGGCAGACCTGTCCAGCGGTGTGGGAAACGGTGTGGAGGCTTGACGGCCAGCTGTCAGAAAAATGACATACGTCGGGACATCGGAGCGAGCGGTTTCTCTCATCTTGTAGGCTTCCTTGAGAGCAGCATCCATGCGCCTACTGCCACCAAGGTACTGAATGTTCTCAATTCCCCGCACCAGATCAAGAAGATTATTAAAGGTGTTGAATCTGATAACGGAACTGGCAGTTGAGCTGTATCTAACGACCGCTGCTCGGGATTTGTTTGCTGCAATCTGGAATTTTCCCACGATTGACTTGATGAACCCTTTTTGTTGTTTAAAAAGTTTAGTTGAGACGTCATTAGACGAATCCAGTAGGAAAATCAGGTCTGCTCGGTGAATAAATGTTAATTCCATTTCTAGAAAGGAAACATGTATAAACTGTTTCTTGTATTGTGCACTTTTATTGTATCACACAAACGTTATAGAAATTCATCAGTTTACTTCACATCCTGATTTGATACTTGTTTGACTATTATCAAGTTACGCCGATGTATAACAGTGCATCTTACTCTTTTCCTGAGATCATTTTTCTGACTTTTACATGATAAACAATGGTAATAGGGGGAAGTGAAGTCTAGTTCGGTCAGTAATCAAGGGTTTGTATTAAGGATAGAATTGGACGACACCAACGGTCCTATCATCAATTAATCATAAACATAAAATATTAGACATATTGGACAAAGCGAAGCTTGTCTACGATTTATCATATCAAAGACGAACAAAAAGTGGCAAAGAGCATTTCTGAAAGGTTTGCAAATTTTAAAAAGTATTCTGTCCCCGACTGAGAAATTTTGTTATTGGACACCTTAGCTCCTCGCCCTTCTTTTTCATGAAAGTAGGGTGAATCAACCTCATTCGACATTTTGTGCCCCAAAATCGAAAAAAACAAATAAACAAAAACAATCATATCCGTACCTTTAAGAGCATCTTGCCTCAGTTGCTTGCTTAACAAGTGCACATTGACAATGACTTTATCAGGGGTTGGGATGATCTCCACAGCTTTCGGATTCCCTGTGATAAGGTTAAGCTCTCGGCTGTCAGGTTCTTTGCCAATCCCAATAACAACCACATTAGCATTAGCATCACGTAATGGTCGGGAGGCTTCGTCCAGTGGTGTCATCCCAAACACTTGAGCCTGCAGTCCAGTAGTTATCAAAATAACAATCTTGGCAGCATTCGGTCTTGTTTGTGACATCTGTTGTGCCGCAGCAGCCAGAGCTAAATCAATTCGTCTTTCGCCTTGAACAAAAATAAAAAATATGTCGTGAAAGTGAATCAATTTTTGTACCTAACGTTAAAAAGTGTTGATTATATCGATTGATTGTTTGATTAAAAAATGATTGACTGAAAAGTTTGCGATGATAAATCAATGTGGCGGTCTGATGCGAAACCTTGAAAAAGTCCAAATGCTTTACCAAGGGTGCTGAGAACTTTCACGCAGGCCAGTGACGGCCGGCTTTGTGAAGAGAATCGAAGTGGCTATGAGCCACGGAACTTAGAAAATGGATCGTCTGTAAACAGCGACACTTTTTATGTCACTACTTTGAGGTTTTAATCCGTTGAGTTAAAGTTAACCCCACTGACATTCAGGGTTAAAAAATAATGCAACACTCAACGGTTAGAGAAAACACGAGGAGACGTGACGCTTTTGAAAACATTTATAAAGTATCGCGGTATCCTCGTGCGAAATTTGGTTTTATCCACCGCGTTGGCATTGTGAATTGGTCACCGTAAAGAGATTCGAAATCTGACGTTTCGAGCGTTAGCCCTTCGTCGCAGTGAATCGACGAAGGGCTAACGCAGGAAACGTCAGTGGCCAATTCACATTATCAACGCCAAAATATTATCTTCCATTGATCTGTTTAGTAAAGAAAGACAAATTCCGTTTTCGGATTCTTTCGGATTTAAGAATCCAGTCTTGGATTTTCTTAAAGAAACGCACCTTTTTCTTTAAGAAAATCCAAGATTGGATTCTTAAATCCATATAAATTCATCCTCCGTTAATTATCTCCTTTTTAACATGCATGCATTATGGAGTAACAGACATCGCAGGACAAAAACCTATTTAAACAGGCCTTTCCACCGATACTGGTAAGATCTTGGTTTTTTTACAGTGAATGTCGACGCTAATGGAATAATACCCTTATTAGCAGAAACACATTTGAAGGGCGGCGTTGTACTGAAGCAAGGGAGGTGGGGCGTCGTTATTGAAAAGAGGGTGGCTTATCGAGCCATTACTACGTTTAAATATGCACGCGGTGTAAATCACACATGTCCGAATGCACTGAAAATTGAAAAGATCTGTTTCAGCCCCAAAGTGTCAATTCAGCCCTGGTGGCCAAAGTCTGATTCAGCCCTTCCTGGAGCCATTTGAGCGTAATCTGGGCCTAAAAAGCTACATCGAAAGGCTAGTACAGCCCACAGCAGGGGCCATTTCAGCCCAGGGACCAAATCAGCCCTAGCTAATTGGACTGTATTGGCCCTGATTTAAGGGAGCCAAATTGGACTCAAAAATAGGACTGTATTTTACTCACCGAAACGGCCCTATTTTTAGGGCTTAAACAGATCTTTCTGATTTACAGTGTCTAACCGGACAATGCAGTCACAGAACTGTAACAAATGGATAATAATTAGAATGAAAGATAACATGATTCTTCGAAATTGTTGGTGGATGAAACAGCAGGCACGGGAAAAGTTTGAAAAAAGTAGGGTTGATTCTCAGGTTAAATTGTACCATATGCGCACATTTGAAGGACATAAGGCATTTGATACGATCCAATACATATCGTAACGTCTCTTTTTCGGCATACGTAGAAATGTTGCAGTTTGCTGTGGAGTTTAGGACGATCAATTTATGGTAACATTTACACACAAAGCAGACCATACCTCTTAGATACGTTGCCCGGTTGACTACTTCTTCAAATCTTTGGGGAGTGGTGTAAGAATTTAGGTCTGCCAATACGGTTGCTGAAAAACTGTATAGCACCAAACTCGCACGAAAGTTGTCTGCTGAATTACCCAGGCTCCTCATTATCGACTTAATGAGGTCTTTTTGACTTTGAAAGAATCTTGGGCTATCAGCTGTGGAGGCGTCCATCAGAAAAATGACGTCAGCATTAAGTCTTTTCCGGCTGATGATACCTGCAGCAAAGATAAACAGCTAAATTAAAGGGAGCAAACATTTTTGTTGACCCTTTGCTCATGTGCTGGTGAACCAAGTCCAATCAGAGTGTCCGTCATGACGCTACCGATAATGGACATAAACACGAAGAGATGCTAAGCGATCGACTGACTCTAAGGGAAACGTGGTATACAAAAACGTTCTGCATGAACCTTGAATACTTTCTGGAATTTATTGACTTAAAAAGCTTTTGGTTGTCTGTCACTGGATTCCTTTTTTAACTCTGTTAAAATGGTAGAACCACAGTATTGTAATCCATATTGCGGCAAATGGGATTTTTCGTGCCCTTAATATTTCTAATTTACCCGTTTCCCTAAATCTGGGCATTTGATATTGACTAGAGCTATATTTTTACAACAATTTTCGGCTTACCTTCCTCTATTCCCCGTGTCAGTTGAGGCAAAACCTCGTTGAGTGAATCAAACCAGGACACTTTGGATACATGTTTGGTTGAGTCCTCTACTAAGACTTCAAAGTACTTCCGATCGAGGTCGTTGGCGATGGAAACAACGTAGAACATTGCACCTATGGAGTGAAGTGGCACTGCAGACTCCGCTAAAGATGGAGCATTCAGAGGCTGCTCGCCAGTAGTTAACAGAACCACCATTTTGGGAACAGAGGACCTCGAGTTTCTAAGAACTTGAGCAGCAGCTTGGAAGGCTCTGTCCATTCTGCGGGCTCCACCTACAGATGATACGCGGTCTACTAAAGTCTCAAATTCCTGGAAGCTGTTGTAGCTATTAAAGTTAATTGCTAGAGTGGAGCTAGAGCCGAAGGCGATGAGTGCAGCTTGAGATTTCCCTGGTGACACGTTTAAACGCTTGGCCAGTAACTTGACAAATGCCTTTTCTTTTTTAAAGTCGAGGGAGTTCACTCCATCCGATGTGTCCAAGAGGAAAACCACGTCTGCGATGTTATCCGGACTTAGGGACGCTAGAAATAAACAATCAATATTTGAATGAATATTTTATAAAGAATAAACCTTACTATCCGTTCCAAAATACACTTCCTTAAATTCTAGCTTTTGTAGACATTAAGTAGGTCAGTATTTTTAAAAGCCATTTAGACTCAAAATCAGAAAATAAAGATCTCTGCCTAGAAGAAATAACTTCATGTGTACTATGTTAAAAGCAGTAGGCATCATGTGTCTGACGAACTATGAACTGTATGCTCCGTTATTAAGTAACCGTTTGTCAAGAAAACCCTGGTTATAATGTGATTTGCCTCTCACCTGCTCTCTCAGTTATAAGATTTGAAATTCGGTTTTCTTGAGTGCTTAATTCAGTAAACGACTGCACTGTAACCACGTCTTCTGGAGAGATAACAAGCGGTTTCAGTTCCTGGAGGTCTGTTTGTTTCCCGATGGCGATAACATAGGTTTTGGTGCTATGCCGACGAAGAGGCTGCACGATATCTTCGAGAGACTTCCCGCTACTTGCCTGTCTCCCTCCAGTCAGGAATATCACAACTTTCGAAGACGCTGTCCTTGCTTCGGTCAGAAGCCGAGTCACCATTTCCACGGCTTTATCAATCCTTCTTTCACCGCCAATATACGAAGCATTGTCAACAGACCTGTCAAAGTCAGTCAGACTCTTGAGGCCAATGAACCTGGAGCTGATTGATCCACGATCTCCGTAAGAAATCAAAGCTGCACGTGAGCTATCCGATGATACATTAAGACTTCGAACGAGAGACTTGATGAAGTCTTTTTCTTGGGCGAGGTCTTCTTTGCTGACTTCATAAGAAGAGTCAATTAAGAACAAGACATCAGCTTCTAATTTAGGTTCTTTCTTGGTATCTGAAAAGTGAACAAACGATAAATATCTCAACAATGACAAAAAAGAACCTCTAAATGTACACAGCTGTGTCGAGTAAGGTTGTCTTACGAACGAGGAACAGCTTACGCGACAATGTCAAAAGTTATTATGGGTAATGGTGCTTTTACGGTTGCATGATTGAACCTCAAGGTGTTTCAGCGCTTTGGAAGGAAACAGCACAAACGCATGTATTTTTTGTTTCTGGTTACTTATTGCTGAATCACCTTGAAACTCAATCAAGCAAGGCCAAACTCTTGCTACCCATAATACCAATCGGCATTGTCGCGTACGCTTTTGCATTTTTGTGGGACAACGTTTGTCGAAATATTACTACAAACGTGGTAATAAGCATCCGCCTCGATTGGGATCGACACCTTTTCGTGTTGGGGCGGCTTCCGTGCCCTCCAGGTTGGGGGTTGGGCAGGGGGCTGATAACTCTCCCCTGTAAAAAAAATAATTATTACCGAAACCTTTAAATATTAAGGCCCTATGTACCCCGAGGCACGAAGAGGATAGGTGACGGTGAAGGTGAAAACCGAATAACTGTATATCAAGCTAATGTATTACTGCTTAAATTGATAAGTATAAAACGTTTTCTTGAACAAGACCAGCCAGTGTAGTTTTCTCCAGCTGCAACATAACGTACATGCGTTTATTAACGCTAATCCGGGTAACGAAACATCTCTTACCAGATTCTGGGGCAGGGTTCATAAATGGATAATAATAATAATTATAAAAATAATGATAATAATAATAATAATAATAATAATAATAATAATAATAATAATAATAATAATAATAATAATAATAATAATAATAATAATAATAATAACAGTTTATTTATATAGCGCCATTTCTATTACTATCCAATAGCGCTTTACAATGCATTTAAAGTATAACAAGTTAAGAATCCCAACTGGTGGATTAACCTTTTTCTTTTCCATAATCTTAACATCTATCAGTTAGCCCTGCTACTGATCTTTAATTTTATGTCTTACAAGACAACATTGCTTTATTAAACTGATTATATGAAGTATTTCACCCTGCAAGTTTTTATTCCTT
Organism: Platygyra sinensis; assembly: GCA_019787425.1. NCBI lineage: Eukaryota > Metazoa > Cnidaria > Anthozoa > Scleractinia > Merulinidae > Platygyra > Platygyra sinensis. The sequence continues at coordinate 19,667 of JAHPZR010041164.1, read as the reverse complement.
ACCTCCGGGACCTGATGTGATGTAAGATGCAATCAGGTTTATGTAAGAGTTCAGATCACTTGCCCGTGGCACTGGGCGAATATCGTGCTCCTGCTGAACAGCTGGTAGAAGCTCCCGAACGTCGTATTTATTGCCGAATGCCACGATAATAATATTTGCTCCCATTTGTTTCAATCGTTCAACTGAACGGTCAATTGCGTCGAGTGCAGCGTCTTGGGAATTGCGACCGCCAGTGAGGAGGACGACCGTTTTCTTGGACGTTGGCTCTCTTGATAACATCATCTTAGATGCTGCGTCAAGAGCTCGATCCATTCTCCTCGCTCCACCTTGATAACGACTCGAGTCAATCGCGGAATAAAACTCGGGCATGGAATTATAACCATCAAAAAGCACGACTGGGTAATGGTTTTCGCCATATGCGATAGCTGCAGCCTTAAATTCTGATGGCGAAACGTCTGTATTCAGCTTCCTCGCTAACGCTTTCACAAAGATGATCTCTCGATAAAAGTCCGGCCCACTAAGATCGGATGACGAATCCATCAAAAACACGAAATCGTGTGTAGGGCTATCAATATCATTATCTGAAAAGGATAGCAAAAAAACTGAAAATTAAGTATTTAGTGCTTTAATCTACAATACACCATTAGCCAAGGAAGGAGATAACTCAGCAGGATCCTTGCATGCCCCCGATAAGCATTTCTGTGAGAAAGTAAACACCGTAAGAATAGGGACATAGCTAAGTCAGCTCAGAGACCAAAAGTTCCTAAGTTTGAAATCTTCCATACCTGTTTCACAACAGATTTAAAAACCAAGAGTGTAAATGAGAAGAATGCAAATAAAAAAATAGGTGAAGTCGAATAAAAAGCTACCTATAACATGAGCTAAAAGAACTTAATATTTAACTGTAACTAAAAATTGCAAAAAGAGCAAATTCTGGTCGTTGTTCTAATGCTAGAAAATCTATTGTCTATTCACAATCCGTTTTCCGAAGCTTGTTTGACGGTTTAAGAACTTAAAGAAAATTTGTAAATCTTAAAGCAAGAAGCTCTTTTCATTTTTGTAACACTAGAATAGAAGTTAAGGAACTTACCATCTCGGATGTGTTTCGCGATACGCTCCACATCATATTCCATAGCAATAAAGGGCACTCGGAACATGTCCTCCAGCTTTGTGACTAATGGACGTAGCTCTTGTGTGCTTGGCTCATTGCCAACAGCGACCACGTACATTTGGGAGCCCATGTCTTTAATTGGCTGAATGGACACATCAAGTGGTGTAACATCAGATTCCTGGGCCTGTCTCCCTGTAGTCAGAAGCACAAGAATTTTCGAAGACAAAGGATCAGTTGGTCTCAGAAGGTCCGCCGCTTTATCGAGGGCACGATCGATTCTTCTACTTCCTTGAGCCGGGGTCATCCGTTCAATACCGTATTTAAAACCTTTAAGAGACGAGTGCTCGTCAAATTTGACACTTGTCGAAGGAAAGCTCCCGTAGTTGATAACGGCTGCCCTCGTTTTGTCTGCACTTCCAATGTGTAAGTACTCTGCCAACGTTTTAATGAATTCCTTTTCTTTTTGAAACTGTTCTTGTTGAACCGCCGATGAAGAATCCACAAGAAAAACAATGTAGTAGTCTTTCAAAGATGGAGTAGCTGCTGGTGATAATGAAGGATAAAATTGTCAACAACTGGACAACAGGCCAAACGAGAAAATTTTGTCCAAATAATTGTATCAAACAATTTGACAGGAATCTTCCCTCCACAAGAGCTACTTAACCTGGAGTGCTGTAATCAAAGAACACAAGGAAGAAAACACGTACAGTACAACATAAACAAAACGAACTACAGATTTCATAAAGTGAAAGTTTAAATATCGTTTATGCCTGAAGGGAACTTCTAAATTTGGAAGGGTTTCTTAGCATCGAGTGTCCCAGTTATGCCGAAATATGTATGGGCTATTGACCAAACGTAAGGTCAAGATGGCTGAACACTGGTCAATTAGTTCCATGGCGGAGTCGAGGTCCATTTGCACGCAATAAAAGAAGCGAGCCTTTTATCCAGTCATATATTGACTGAACAAACTTGGTCAATCAAGGGTTTAATATATTTAATACAGAACAACAAAAATTGATCTTCGCGTGGGGGACACAGGGCGTAATCCCAAGTGGGCAAGACTGCGCCATCTTTCCAATTATAGCGCATGATCTAGTCCAACTTACGGAGGAAGCCATGTAATAAATATACATCGTGACATAAAACTGCTCAGCGATACTACGCTAATGAGATACAGTTACATACCTGTTCTGTTTGCTACTACTGAGGCTATTGAAAATACTTGAGACAGTAAGACGTCGAATGATTGTACTTTAAACATGTCTTTCGGGTCTTCAACAGCTGTTGTAAGTGTTGGGATATCATGGTCCGTCCCTATGGCAACGATGAATGGCAGAGCTCCTACACCAAGGAGCATTTTCTTTACCTTATCTAATGGTTCTTCGTCGTCACCTGGAGTCTGTCTCCCAGCCGTAAGCAGGATGACCTTTCTATCAACGCCGGGTCTTGCTTTCTTGAACAAGCCGACCGCCTCTTCTAATGCTCGATCCATTCTCCTGTCACCTCCATAAAACTGGATGTCATCTAAGAGGCGTTCTAAATCTTGAACTTCGCTATAATCGCCGAGCTGTATGACTGTGGATGGGTTCGTGCTGTAAGTTATTAGCGCTGCTTCTGATTTTCCAGGAGAAACGTTTAGGGACCTGGCCAAGAATTTCACAAATTCTTTTTCTTTGTCAAAGTTTTCCCTTCCAACCGGTGTTGAAGCGTCCAATATAAATACCACCTCTGCAGTAATGTTGTGTATGGGTATGGGCGATTCTTAAAAAGCAAAACAGGACGATATTAATAGCTATTATATTAGCATCCATCTTTAAAGCTAATAACAGTGCCCTCTTTGATGATTTAATGGGAATGTCCGTGAAAAAGAAAGGAAAAATACGAGAAGCTAAATCCTATCTCTTCCTTTTAATAAGAGCAAACCCTATATACACTAACCTATTGAAAACAAAAATGAACGTGGCCCTTGTTGAGCTTCGCTTAAGATATTCAATTTTTTTCTGGTCTCTTCCATTTCGGTGACTGAGGTTAATAAATTCAATACACAAACGGTTCCTTGACAAAAATAAATAAAGAAGTAAATATATGTATAACAATAAACAATAAACAACAAACAACAAACAACAAACAACAAACAACAAACAACGAACAACGAACAACGAACAACGGACAATGAACAACAAACAATAAACAATAAACCATAAACAGTCAAAAAAACAAGAAATAATAAATAATAAGTGATAAACAATAAACGATAAACGATAAACGATAAACAATAAACAATAAATAAATAAATAATATGAAAATAAATAACAAATAAAACAACGGTCCTGAGTGAGATCCAATAGGTAGCTTTTGAAACGCTCCTCCCTAGTCGCCGTTGGGGCACTATTTTATAACTGTTTAGAAGGACTGTATAGTTGGAAAAATGCTTAGAAGTTCATTGAACTCACCAAAATGCTTAACCACGTGGTTAACAACCGGCTGAACCTCGTAGGGAAGATCATCAAATAGTTTCACACCAAACAAGTCGTTAATGCTGTTGACAACTGAAAGGAAATTCTTGAAATCTGCCTTTCGTCCCACCGTAACAACGACGGTCTTTGCTCCCATATTTTTCAGCGGTCGGGCAGCTTCCCCCAGTGGCATAGTGTCGATACTGGTAGTTTGTTGTCCGGCTGTGACAAGGACAACGATTTTCGGAACGTTTGGACGTGCTTGACTCAGCAATGTGGCTGCTGCTTCCAAGGCACGATCTATACGTCGGCTGCCTCCATACCACGGCTCCGCATCAAGCTTGTCATTGAAGTCTGTTTCTGATTGGTAATTAGTGAACTTCAGAATGGTGCGAGCAAAGTTGCTGTAGGCGACAACAGCAGCTCTGGAGTTTCCAGGTGAGACGTTGAAATACTTTGCCAAGGATTTCACAAACTCTTTTTCCTTATTAAAGCCGTCTCGACCAACAGAGGTTGAAGAATCCATTAGAAATACAATGTCACCAGTTATGTTTGCTGGTTTTGGCTCTGAAATGGATTAAGTGGAAAGAATTTCATATGGTAAATGTAATGTTTGCAAGGAAGAAAAGTGCCGTTCTAGTGTTATGGCAACTTACAGTCCGTTATGAGATTTGAGACTATCAGTCGGCAAAATGTAATTACTCATCGCTTTTAGAAACGCGAGGACGTAAGGAATAATTTAAGCATAAAGATGGCTAATCAAAATTGAATTTTTTGACTACTTATGGAGAATTTCTTGAATCTGAAGATAAAAAACGCTTGCTGGCAAACTAAGAATTTCAAGATTGCACAAATGGGATCACCTGACTGCCTGTACATGTGCAATGGTATTAGTGTGAGTTAAATAAAAGAACCTAAATTATTTTCTTTGGACAAAAAAAATCAAAGTAAAAACAATAATGCATGTTACAGACACAAGATATCTCTATACCGCTGATGATCTTGATTTGTCTTGCCATGTCGTACGCCTGAGATGGGAGGGCCTTAAATGAGGGTACACGCAGGATATTTGTTGAAGTATCTGGGTCATGTCCAATCGCAACAACAAACGTGTGAACTCCTAGGTCCTCCAAAGGCTCAAGCGCGTCATCAAGAGGGACGCCGTCTACACTGGAGGATTGTTCTCCCGTTGTAACAAGGACAACAACATGCGGCACGCCTCGCCTTTTGTCAGCCAGCAAATTAGTGGCCTCCTTTAAAGCAACATCCATTCGCCGCAAACCGCCAACTGCCCGTACCAGGTCTACACCTTCACTGAAGTCGCGTAAAGAACTGGAGTCATTGAACAGCATTTCTGTGATAGAAGATGTTCCGTAGACAACCAGAGCAGCTCTTGAGGTACCCGGAGAAACATTTAGGAACTTGGCCAACGATTTCACAAAGTCCTTCTCGTCAATCAAGTTGGCTTGAGTAACAAAACTGGAGGCGTCCATCAAAAACACAATGTCAGCGTCGAAGTCTAATGGTTGTTGCACTGTATAATGGGAAAATATTTTTTGTCATGTGATTAGTAGTTTATAACCATATAATTGAACCAGCTTAATTTATTCGTTTACCAGTTGCGCGATTGATCAAGTTTAGCCTATTTATATAAAGAACGTGATGAGGTGAGGGGTTAAGTTCTGAATAAGCATCGAACGTAAAATTTGATTTTTATTGCTAGCTAGCAAACAGTGACCTGCGAGTCAAGATTCCATTAAAACTGGTCGTGTGATGCTAAAGTATACTCAAAGAATCTTTGAAGAATCTTTTAACTCCTTAATAATTGGTGGCAGTACTACAGCACTAGAGACTTAACCTGATTTTTCAGCAATTGACTTCGAGATCTGCGTTGTTTGAGGCAATAGTCCTTCAAATTGTGGCACTTCAAATACGTCGTCCCGATCGTCTACCAAACCAACGAGTTCTTGCTTATCAGGCTCACTGCTGATGGCAACGACATACGTCTGAGCTCCGAGATCAGCGAGGGCTTTTACCGCGTTTCTGAAGGGGAATGGGGTATTAGAAGAGCCCTGTTTTCCAGCTGTCAAAAGGATCACGATCTTTGGAACATCCCTGGTTGCCTGGTTCATTACGGATGTTGCTGCCTCCAAAGCCAAGTCCATTCTACGCGGTCCATCGACATAACTAGCACTGTCTACAGCACGTTTCAAACCGTCTAGGTTGGTGGCCTCATCCAGTGACAGCACGATGTCATATTTAGAACCGTAAAAAATGACAGATGATCTAGACCTATCAGGCGCTACGTTCAGAGACCTGGCAAGGGCCTTCACAAATTTCTTTTCCAATTGAAAGTTGAGTGATGTCACAGAATCAGAGGAGTCAACCAAGACAACAACATCGGCTATTATGTTCTCAGGTTTCGGAGCTTTAAAAGAGAAACAAATAAAAGAATTCACTAAAATTTGTAAGTAATTCCTTTTTTGCCAACAGTTATATTACATTTTGCCATAAATCTAGCGTTCTATCACGAACGCAGTTCTTTGGATAATTTATTAGTCAAACAGAGATTTGTACTACAACGCTTAAACGAAAACAATTTCCATGTGGTAAAGAAGTATCGAGCTTATGATCTTGTTGTTAATCAAATAAAACTGCGTGCGTATCTGGCCGCCCCTCAATGAGGTACCAGGTAAACCGTTCTGGCCAGTTGAAGACAATTCCGTTATCCTATGAACTAGTCTACGTGCGCCTAGCAGATAGTTGGATATCTTTTCAAATAAAACTGCGTGACTATCTGGCCGCCCCACAATGAGGTACCAGGTAAACCGTTTCGTGCGCCTAGCAGATAATTGGATACCATTTCATTTCTCAAATGAGTCGATAATATCGTGTGCGAATGCCAAACTAACACTGCACTAATTATTACGTAGATTAGATTTCCTTTTTCTTACAGCCTTCTCGAGCATTAAAGTAAATTAACTAATAATAGTAACATTTAGCACCAAGGTTTTCAGCGGAAACCTCAAACGATAAATCGCTAGAAGTCACGTGACTAAGCACGGCCGTCTCGTTTGGAGTTCTCACGCCAAGACTTAGGTTTTAACGAAAATGATTTATACCAGGTGCTTAGTAAGAAAATTAGTGAACCAGTCCTTTTAATACATGGTTATAGATGTAATTATTAGCTAATAAGTGAAAATAGGACCTTTTGATGCCATTTGAAAGTCAAACACTGCTGTTGTCTGGAATTCAATATGGCGGCCTTTTCAAGCGAAATTATTCTTTCATGTTCTCGTAGCTAAACCGACAGAAGTCACAAACGTCTGACGCCAAACGCCTATCCTGAAACTGCCGTTTGCTGTTTGCCGTTAACATGCAAACCTTAGTGCTAATCTCGAGGAAAAACGGGAAAAAGTCGATTTCTACTTAAAATTAAGGGAACTGAAAATCCTAACAGAGTATGACAGTATATTTGTGACCCTTCACAACCAAGAAGTGAGTCATTTTCATCAGGTCCCGATATTGTGGACTCTCTATTACAGACTCCAAATGACGATGTCGCAATAGCGAGGGTTATTGGAAGATCGTTGCTTGGTAACTTCTATAACCTAATATACTTGGTAAATTACCTGACTTTTCCTCTATTGCTTTTCCAATCGTCCTAGCACGTGACAAGAGCACATTGAAAGACTCCATTTCGAATAAATCTTTCTGCTCAGAAACAACTGGATCTAGCTCTTGTTTGTCGTATTGTTGCCCCACAGCTACCACAATAACCGTGACATTCAAGTTTCGTAGCGGTCGGGCCGCGGTGTCTAGTGAAACTCCGCCGGGTATTTGTCTTCCAGCCGTCAATAGAACTGCGATTTTTGGAGAATGCTGTCTGGCAGAGTTTAATATTTGAGCAGCGGACTGCAAGGCAACATCCATGCGCCTGTACGATTCACCAAGCAAAGGCATGTCATCTACCTTCTTGTCCAAATCATCTAATGACTGGTAACCATCAAATCGTACAACAGGAATGGTTGATCTGCTATACGCGATAACAGCTACTCTCGATTTTTCAGAAGTGACATTAACCAGTCGTGCTAACGATTTAACGAACTCCTTCTCTTTTTTAAAATATGGGTTTCCGACTGAGGCCGAGGAGTCTACCATGAAGACAATATCAGCTGTTACGTCCAACGGTCTATTTGAACCACCTAATGACAAAAACGTATCGGTTACTGACCAGGCATGAGGCTAGTTATTGGCCAGGTCCTTTTTGTATTTTTAACGACTGGGAGGCATAGCCGAGGTCCAGAAACGAAAAAAAGGAAAAATATGTTTAGTGAATAAAGGATATGTTATATGGCATAAAGAGCATAAAGTGGGCAAAATAGCCCCAAAGTGCCCCCTCTGGAAGCCAATTACAGCAAAGGAAATAATTCAACTTGGCATCTCGGGGGGTACCGAATCAGAATTCGGTATGTGGTCGCGATATGTGACAATTTCTTGTTGTAATGATCATAGGAAATTTGACAGTGAACAAGCCACGAGACCAGTTACTAACTAACTAACTGGCGTGAGTAAAATGAAGTAATAACTAGCATTTACTGTAATACACCAATGCTCAGTTGAAAGGAACTTTAAACAACAATCTTTCTTTAAAGAACAAATCAAAAACCTTACTACCGATATCCCTCCCGATGGGCTGCGCTTCCCTCTGAAGATAATCGAACGAACCAACTTGATAAATATCTTCGGGTTCTGCAACAATGGGCCTTAACCCGTCAAAGCTTGCTTCACTTCCAATGGTTATCACATAGATTTCTGAACCCAAGTCCCTCAGTTCTTTGCTGGAATCCCTCACAGGAAGGCCTCGATACAGTTGGGCTTGTCTACCTGCAGTCAACAAAATAACAATGCTACGGGCTGGTGACTTCTCTCGTCGAAGCATATTGGTTGCAGCGTTTAAAGCTTCATCCATTCTTCGTTGACCACTTATAACCTGTAACGCATCGACATCTCTATCAAATTCATTCAAGGACTGGTAGCTATTTAATGTTCCTGATGTTACAGGGAAAGCGCCGTACGGAATTGCCGCCATCTTTGATTCTTTAAGAGGGGCATCAAGTGACCGCACCAATGACTTCACGAACGCCTTCTCTTTTCCAAAATCTCTGCGATTGACGCCAGAGGAAGTATCCAAAAGGAATACGACGTTTACTTGATCTCCCTCTGTAGATGGATAATCTAAATAAAAATGAAATGTAAAATAAACGCTAAGTAATCACAGGAATTTTAAAAAGCGCTTGAACAAAGAAAATTGAAAACGTTACTTAGGGAAGGTAATGATAATGGTCTTGATAAAAACGGCGATGAATTTTTTCCGCACCGTGCATACAGAAATCTTTCAGCTTGTATTCATACTATGATGCTATAATGTAATCCATTTACTGGCACCGTCCCCAAACTCTGTTTATATCTTCAAAGCATAAATAAAACGTTACTCTGTGGTTTGGAAAAAAAGAATTGCTCTTCCAAGTTTTATGCTTTCGAGGTTGACCTTCTAACTCTTGTTTTAGTAATCATTTACATTAAGTTGACTAGTTCCTTTCTCTACATTCATTTTCCTTCTTGAATGGAGCGTAATAATGATAAACTGAGACTAAAACGCATTGCTAATCTCGGCAAATGGAAATAACGGAATGAACCAATTGCATTTTGAAGTAAAACTTGCAGGTTAAGAAACGGAAATGCATGGGAAATCCGATTTGAGATGATAGAGAAACAAGTAAATAAGTTCTATAGATGGCAGGGAAGGTATCACACTAATATGAGATAACTTAAGCCTAAATCGAAGGCAAAGTCAATAATAATGCGTAATTGAATTTAGCAATCGATCAATACGTCCCTTACGCTATGTTAAGCAAGTAAAACTAGTTGTCTTACCAGTCTTGTTCACGATATGCCTCGCAATTGGCCTCGTTTGTGGCGTAAGGTCATCAAATCTCGACACCTTTAACACGTCACCAGGCGCCTTAACAACAAGCCGTAGTTCTTGGTCATTCGGTTGCGAACCTATTGCAACGACATATATATTGGCGCTAAGCTCCTCAAGTGGTCTTACAGCTTGAGGCAATAAATTACTTGATTGGCTCTGGCGCCCAGTTGTCAACAGAACAACAACTCTGCGAACATTCGGCCGCGCGTCCTTCATTGCAACAGCGCCTTCTCGTAATCCTAAGTCCATTCTGCGCACGGACCCAAGATATGGCAAGTCATCCACTGCTTTATCAAATATCGTTGAATTATAGTAAGCGCTAAATCTTATCTCGAGACTCGCCACACCACTGTAGACGACCACAGATGCTCGAGTTTTCCCTGGAGATAGGTTAAGGGTTTTGGCCAAAGACTTGATGAAAGCTTTCTCTTTGTTGTAGTTCTGTCGACTTACTTCAGAAGAAGAGTCCACAATGAACACAATGTCAGCTACGAATTCCATTGGTTGTGCTGGTTTGGGAAGAACTGCAACAGCAAAGAATAACATTATCCTACCCTTTGCATGGAATACAATGCAACTTATGAAAGCTTCTTCTGTACATAGCGACAAAACAAAGGTAAGAAACCACAAGTACATTAAGATTACCAGTAAGAATGACAGGTCGAGAACATCATAAACAACAACAACAACAAGATAATTAATGGTCAGAACAATGCGAATTGACGTAACCTTTTCATGCATCTGTCCTGTTATTGATCATAAATTTCGTCATACATTAACAAAGTAGCTGTGGATCACCATGCTACTTTGACAATGATATCACGAAATTAATTGCCACTAACAGGCCAGACCCATGAAAAACTGAGGCCATTTTGTGTTTTTACAATGACAAAAATACAGTATTTATATATTCCTGAGTCTGTTCGCTCAGCATTGACAATACAAATGGGCCAATACTGTAAAAATTTGGTAGGATGTTAATACTGTACTTTGACTCGGCCATTCGAAACGTTTCTTGCTCGTTGCTCGGTAACCGCAGACAAACTTATAACGCTGTGGTTTGCCAATAGTTTAAAGGAGCAGTGCAAAGCGGTCTCAGTTGAAATGCGAAAGTTGTTTTTTTTTTTAAAAGAAATTTTCCTTTTTGACCAGGAGGGAGTGGGTGTCTCCAGGCAAATCAGTGGTTTAGTCATAACTACCAGTGTGACGTCACGTCATACATCGGTGATTTTCGATATGGCGGCCAAATTTTTCGGTTCGTTAACTGAAAGAAATGTGGAAATTTCTAACTTTTTGATGATTCGATTACTTTGTTCAATGTTACCCAGGATTCAAAATATTTGAAAGACTTCTTTGCAGTAATTTTCGGTAGGATAAGTTATTTGAAAGCCTCATATTTTGAGTAGAAACATACTAACAAGTGCCTGAGACGTCGAAAAAGTTTAATGGATTGACAACGTTTTTCCGGAGCACAAGCAGAAATGCGGGGATGTCATTATCCCAGAATAGGAGGTTTGGTACGTGGTATATTAAGTTTGCTCTGTGCTGAGAATTAAGCCTTCAGTACTTATGGTTCGTCTCAACAATCCCTTCAAAGTTAATGGAATGGCATTTGGAGAGCGACTTCAGAATACCCGGCCACGATTGCGTGGCATTGAACGCTTTCTCCCGTAGTCCCGCGGTGGTGTCGTATAGCGATACTCACTGTTTACAAACAAGTATTTTGATATTTAAATTTTGCCAACCACAGAACAAAAGAATCCTTTGTTTCGAGAGCCAATAAACCTCTGGTTGGAACATTAATGACAATAGGAGACGTAACGATAAGTATCGCCATTTTATGGGTTGATGAACGTGTTAAAGACGAGTAAAACTATTGCTATGAAAGTAAGACGAGTAAAACTATTGCTCCCGCAGTCCCGCAGTGGATAAAATGAATATTAAAACTCCGGGTTTCGACTCATGGTTTATAGAACGGGGTGTTTTCATGTGTAACGCGCTTGTTTCGGCTGATGGATTTTAGAACGAGGTATATTCATGTGTAGCACCCTTGTTTCGTGTATACATTAAGTTTTTCTCTTTTGTTTCCATATGCAAATATTTATTGACTGCGGGACTATATGGGAGCAGGCATTTAATGTCACGTAATCGTGGCCGGGTATTCTGAAGGTTAGCCCTTCTGGAGCACGCAGGCAGTCATCTACCCCACAAAATTCAAAAACACAAACATTCAACCAGCTAACAGCTGGTAAACATAGACACTCTTGAGCTTATACCAATCCAACAAAGTTTAACACACGAGAAATCAAACCGACATGTACGCCCTCGCACTCAAAGGATTGTTGAGCAAAATGGCTCATACCATTGAGAAAAACTAACAATGGCTTGAAAGGTATATCAAAAAGGGACAAAACCTCTTATTATGAGGTACTTCTGTTGAAAACTTGAAGAGGAAAAGGCGGGCGTTTAGGGTGGCCTTTACCTGACCGGAAGTCAAGATGGCGGTAACCCCACTTGACCCCATTTGTTTTCAATAAAATTTGGAACAAAAAACGCACACAAAACAACAATATCCACTACAATATCCACTACAAAGCTTACACATTTATGCCAAATTAGTGAATAATAGCGCAATAATAGCTTGTATTATCCTCTTTTTATTTGAATTCAATGGAGCCCCGACGCCAAATCTGGGCAAGCCGAGCGAAGCTTCGACTTGTTGCTATGTGACGTCACACTGGCGGTGATGAGATACTCCAAAACAATAGAGTCACCTCCTCCCTCCTGTTTTTGACATACACATCTGAATGTGAAACGACAATTGTAAAAATGCAACCACGGACAAATTAACTTAAGAAATGAAACGATATGAGCTGTCGTAGTTATAACATTAAAAACAATTTGACTCATAATTCCAAATCAACTATTAAGCGTGGCGTTCAAATAGCAAAGCAGAATGATTTCTCTGATTTATCAGTGTGCTCTATGATACCTTTCATAAAGGGACGCTTGTTGGAACAGGGGCACTAAATCAATTCATTGCGGTATCCTATGTAAAATTTCTTCTAAAGCCATGTAACTCACCGACTCTGGTGTAAATCGTTTCTGTTATGGAAGCACTGTTTTGCCTCAGATCTTTAAAAGTTGGGATTTTGAAAACATCCTGTGGATGATCAGCGACATGCTCTAATATTTCAACATTTGGCTCCCTTCCAACTGCAAGGACGTACACTCTTGCTCCCAGGTCGTGAATCCTCTCAGCGCCAGCTTTGATCGATTCTTTGTGAGGATCTTCTCCTTTGCCAGTTGCAGCAAGCAAAACGACAATCCAAGGAATCGACGGATTAGCATCCCTTAGAACATCACTGGCATCAACAAGCGCTTTGTCTATTCGAGCTGTTCCGGCAACACTTGTTGCTGTATCCACTGCACTTTCGATGTAATTCACGGAGAGATAGCTATCAAAACGGAGAACTTTCTCTGAATTCTGTCCGTAGGTGATCAGCGCGGCTCTAGATTGCCCTCGTTTGACATTAAACGATGCCATCATTGACTTCACGAAGTCTTTTTGCGCCATTAAGTCATCTTCGGTCACCCGGGTGGACGAATCCACGATGAAGAGGATATCAGATTTGAATGTCGGTGGTATTATAGATCGGAAAACTGAATAAAGAATCAAATATCAAATTAACTACGCCCAGTAAAAAAAGCAAGCAAGTCAAAGCTGTATTCTGGTAAGATAAAAAGACTTCAGAACGAGACCAATAGCTTTGCGTACACATTTTCTGATGGACTAGACTACTAGTGAATTTGTGAAAGAATATATTTTAACCGAAGCGATATTTTTAAACCAGTGGATGCAAAATAAACATCTAACTAACGGTAAGCGTGATAACAGGCCATAAAAGAATAGGTCGGTCAAGAAAATTGCATAATCTGATGGCGAATGATTGAAAATTGCGCATAAGCAAAACTTTATCGACGGACACACCCCACCCCTGGATTGTTTGCGCAAACATAATGCTTGCTACTTGATGCTGCAGAACATTATCCGAGAAAATGACTAAACATGAAAAGGCATTATGCACTCCTCGTAATGTTTGGTTGATAAATAAGTTATCAGTACTTGGCAAAGTTGTTTTTAGTGTACATAAAAAGTTGTTGTCGTAAAAGGATGCTGGTGCATAAGGTCAAACATTACATAATAATTGTGAACATACCATTGACAATGTAATCAGCGACAGAGTTTACTCTAGAGGTGAGCTGGTCGAATCTGGGCACCAGAATAATATCCTCTTTCCTTTTGACTACTGGCGTCAGCTCAGGTTCATTGATTTGAGAGCCAATGGCCACTACGAAAGTCTCGGCACCAATTGTTCTAAGAGGCCGAACAGCCTGTGCTAATGGTTTGCCTCCCCTGGACTGTCGACCAGCCGCTAAGAGTACCACAATTTTCTTTTCCGCAGGACGGTTGTTATCAAAAGCCACGGCTGCCATTTCCAATGCTCGGTCCATTCTTCGCAATCCTGAAATACGCGTAAGTCCATCCAAGATATTCCCCAGAGACTCAGGTGTCTGCAATATCCCCAGTCTTATGAGTCTGGAATAGGAAGCATAAGTGACAATTCCTACCCGAGATCCTTTTGGAGCGAGATTGAGTGCAGCTGACAGGTACTTGATGAACTCCTTTTCTTTGTTAAAATTGTCTGTAGATACCTCAAAAGAGGAATCTATCAGAAAAATGATGTCAGCTGTAAAGTCTCGGGGTGGCTCTGGTTGTGTTTCTGCAAAACAAATAAACAAAGCTTGTAACAGTTTACTCAGGCTGGAGCAACCATCGACTTCCGAGGAAGATATAAAGATTGTTATGGCCAAATTGATACAATTGAGTGCATAGCGTCGCTGCGCTTCGCCACACAAACCCTGCTATTTTTCATGAAACAAGGCGAACTCCTTTTTTCTAAACTTGGTTATGGTATATAGTATGTTAACGCAATGCAATATCGACCAAGAAGCAATTTGTATTAAATTTCCCGTACCCATCCAAACGAACAATATGGGTTGGAGGAGATGAGCGACATTCTGTTGCAAGACGTTTTACCACAACGGTA
>JAHPZR010041163.1:5000-13355 GCA_019787425.1 Platygyra sinensis | reverse complement strand
CACAGGTACTTGGCAGAATTATAATTGTAGCCCCGATGGAAGAGACGATCGGCCGGAAGGAGGGACCGCACCCTGCTGCTGTGGTTATGCATCTTAGGGAGGCCGTAGATCGTAGCCCTGCCGGGTTGAGCCTTTGAGATAGGAGTTCTGCTATAAGTCCAATCATCCTCAAGGTGTGCCAACTTCTTATTCCGCGCTTGCATTAGATGAGGCGTTGCAGTTTGGCCACATTCCCTTCTGTAAGGTGTGGGTCTTGTGACAGTGGTTTAAATATTCGTGCGATCCTGTATGCTAATTTTGGATTCCAGATCATAGTCCCTGGCGGTCCAGAATTAACCACCCACCCCAGGACTATTAATTCCAACTATCAATAAGTTTTTTCAGTTTAACAGGCAAAATGGCAACAACAGCCCAGAGTGCTCCTATGTTAAATTACCTTACGTGGGTAAATTTTCTGCTATTGCACAAAAGCGGATTCGCAGAACCATTCAACGTTTTTGTGACAACAGCTTTAATATTAAGCTAGTGTTTTCTTCGTTCAAAATCGGCTCCTTGTTTAGCGTGAAAGGACCTTATCCCTAAAGAGCTCAAATCATGCGTTGTTTATAGATTCAGGTGTGCAGGCTGCGGTGCCTGCTATGTCGGCGAGACTTCCCGACACATTTGCACGCGCATAAACGAGCACTTAAATATGGATAAGGCCTCTCACATTTTCAAGCATTTACAGGATTCACCTGGGTGTCGGGCACTTTGTTCGAGCGAGTGCTTTGTTGTCATAGACCAAGCAACAACACGGACACAATTAAAAATCAAGGAGGCAGTACATATTCACTGGGAGAAACCCTCCCTAAATCAACAATTGTTTCATGTAAATCTTAATCTTTCTTTGTAATCAGTTGTGTATTATACCTTTGTTATTCTAATGTTCCGCTATATATTGCTCGTCATTGTAATTCCATTCGTAAACTGACGATGGCACAGGAGTTGCCGGAAACATGTTTTTCAAATTTAAAAGTCCTCGTTTCTTTTCATTAAGATTCTCACAAAATTGCTGCTTCTTCGTCCTTAATTTGTGATTATTTTGTCAGAGGAAAGTGAGAGACTTTTGAAACATGATTATACTGTGTGAAACGTGACTGACAACCAGCGCTGTGGGATTACATATGGAAATAATTTTTAATCTTCCTTTGTGATAGCATTCCCTGTAGTAACAGGGCTTACCTGCCATTCAAAATGTGTCAGTGTGTTCTGCTTTCTTGACTAATGTTCTGGTATTGATTATTACTTTCTTCTTACAAGTGTTATTAAAGCTTTCCATTCACACATCTGCTTAAATTTTAAACATCAATTAAACTTTAAGCTAGGCACACACTAGGGGACTAGTCGCAGGGACTTAAAACCTTAGTGTGTACACACTAGAAAATTGACCGATTTGTGAGACTATTGGTCCCTGCAACTAGTCCAGAAATCAAACCAACTTAATCAAGGGACTAATCTTAGGGACCAAAATGTGGTTTTCAATGCAAAATAAGAGTACACACTACGGGACTGGTCCTGAAGCAAGTCCCTGCTACTAGTCCCCCAGTGTGTGCTGACCTTCAGATGATGTAATGTTCCATGCAACAAGTAGGCAAAAGACAATGGGCATTGGAAATAGCGGCAGTTATTATTCAGGCACTGATCACTCTAATCAAATTTAATTATGTCATTGGTCCACATGCAAAAAGTGCAAAATTTGAATTTAAATGACAAGTAGATACACTGGATTCTGTTCAAACATCTTTTCATTTTGGCTTTGAATTTATTGCATTTGTAAATATACACATCTTAAACTTACAAATTTTTGATGCACCAAAAGGCTAACTTTGATTGGCACAAAGAACAAAGCTAAAATTTTACCGGAGGTGGATTTTAGGGAATGGGCACATGTCAAGAAAAAATGTTGTTGATGTCACTTTTAGATTGTTTTTTTTTCCTGCGATTTTTCAGTATCAGCCAATCAGATGCATCAAAATTAATTGAAGTTAAAAATTATTTTTTCTCATCTTTAATCAACTTTGCCAAGTGCCTACCTACATTGTAATTATTGTTATGTGGATCAATACTTAAATATGACATACAGTCCGGGCATACAGTACATGGACTGAATGTAAAATAGAGATCCTGTTTTTGGTTTCCAAGTAAGCAGGCCTCATTTAGAAACAGGAGAGAGATGGACAAAAACAAAAATGTTATCCTAATTCAATATTCTGACAGAAGAGAAACTGATATGAATTAACTCATACTAAAAGACAAATATATTAAATTTTTAGGGTTTTGAACAGAGCTTATTGAGCTTAGTAAATTGATTGCAAACTCCAAGCTAAGGTACTTTCATGTGAAAAGGCTGTGGATGCTTGTCTCTCAAGGTTGTGAAAAGAGGACTGTGGTATTATCATTTGTCTCATGATGAGGGCACTAGAGATGTAGATTTGCAAGGCATCAACTACTCAGCCTGCTTGTCTTCAGCAGGCAATGAGGTCAACGGATGATTAGGCAGTACCATTTATATCACAAAGGGGCTTGTGATTAGTACATTCAATCCTTTGTTCCAATAAAAAGTTGATGAGCAATCAAAATTACAATAGCATTATAGCATTTCTTACAGCAGGGCCATAGTGAGAAAAAAATGACTGAGGCAGTGTCCACAATTAAATTCTCTTTCTAACAACAACTTACTTTCTACTACAAAAAAAGAAACAACAGAAATGGAAACAAATAGGTTGAGGCAATTGCCTGAATTTGCCTCATACTGGCTACAGCCCTGACTTAAGGTATTCAAGGTGAAATGCCTTGTCTTGACCCAACAAAGTATCACTTAGGGTTACAAGTGAGAGTTAAAAAATACAGTCATACATAGGCCTATCAATATCAGGTATGAAATCCTAGATAAAAGCACTGGGTACCATTTTAGCTTTTATTTGTAGGTCTGTTTTAGGATGGCCCAGGCAGGATTGCATCTCTCAGGGATCAATAAAAGCTTGAGCCACATCTAGATTAGTCTCCTTCAGGGCTGGTTGTTCAAAGCCCAATTAAGCTAACCAAGGGTTAGCGAGAATATTAATTTCGGTTTTGTAACTTTTGGCTAGATATTAAAATCTATTTATATTATTTGCCCTTCAGTTTTTGATCTTGTAGTAATCAAACTTTAGAGGTGAAAAACATTTTTAAACAAGAAAAAATAATGCTTCAGTTAAGGTGGCTCAATAGGTTTTAAGAGCGCGCGCACTGATGATGCGAGCTTTAGTAATGTGCGTGCGCTAGCTGATGCAAGCTCATGCAAAGCAGCGAACAAGCCAACAATATAGCTCAAATTACAGCCTAGAAGTAGAAACAGAGAAAACCATTTAAAGAAAACGGAGAGAAAATGATTTGGACCAAAAGGTCTTGTGTGTATTTTGATGAGACCGCCATTGTCGAGTTGCTCATCGACAAAACCTCGTGGTTGAAAAATTCTTGCATGCTCACATAGCGATCTTGGCGAGTTCCTTATTCTTTTCTCGAATTTCCTTCGGTGAAATTCCTCAAGATTTGGCAGAGAAGTTATTCCTTATTAGCTTTCCTTGCTTTCATTTATCAGAAAATTTTGTAAGACAGGTTTTTTGCTCAGCAAAAAAACACAAAAATGCTAAAAACGAAAAAACTACCTTGACAACCCAATTTTTTTCAATTTTAAAAGTTTCTTCTTGCCATACTCTACCTGGTGTGAGCATATCAGAAAATTTTACCGAAGGAAATTGAAGAAAATTGAAATCAGAGAGCCAAATAGACGTCAAAAAATAGCCATGTTGAGTAGTTTTAATTTGAGACTAAATTAACTGATAGCAGTAATTGCTAAATGACACCAAATTAACAGATATCAATAATCCCGCCAGGTGCTGTGCGGAGAAGACGTACCGTTTTTTTAAAGATGCAACGACTGGAAGGCGTATCACGCACACTGAGTATCGGCCAAGAACCAGCACCGGAAGCACACGAGCCAGAAGATGAAGAAATTCCTGATTATGACATTACTGCCGAGGATGTTGCAGGTCAGTCTCACGGTGGTGCTTTACCATCAAGCAGAGATTCTCATTTCTTAAAGATTGAAAAATCTGGGAGATGATAAGCGATTTGCATTAAGTTAGCTCTTTTGCTTCCTCTCAGTGGAGTGAACAATAACCTCAAAACACCCGTTTTTAAATGTCAAACATCCTGCAAAAAAGAGGCTTTAATAATTCATCCAGGAGATTTGGGGATCCTTTCAAGGGGCAATTATTCTACATTGGGGAAACTCTCATAAATAATATTACACCACTAAAAAAAATAACAAATTCAATAAATAAAAAATGAAGTAAAAAAATAGATATATAAATCCTTTTTTTACCCTTGGCAGTGTTCCTACTAATGATGCACTGTGTAATCAGTTACAGAGCACTCTCTTATTTCTGCAACATTAATGATTATTCCAGATGATAATATGCTGTCTTGTCTTGAAGAACAAGAATTCCATCTGTAACACCCTCAGCTGCCACAAGTATGTGCCTCTATCATGCCTTAATTATCAATTTATTGTATTGTGAAAATAATCAGGACCCTGTGAATAAGTTTAAACAAAGTTAGGATAGTTTGAGATGTGGTAGGCCTTCTGATAAAAAAAATATATTTACAGTTTATTGTTGTTTCTTTTCCTACAATGTAGGCGACTTAGCCCATGCCTTGGAAGCAGCAACAGCCTTTTGGAGGAGTGGCGTGTAAACAAGGCACCATCAAATCAGAATTGGGGCAGCGGATATCAAATCTGAATGAAAGCTGGGCAGGTGTTCGGCAGAGTTTATTTAATTCTGTTCTCTCCACTTTTGGGGTACATCCAGAAAGGAGCATTTGCAGCAAATGCTTGAAGAATCCAGCTGTTATTCGCTGCTATGAGTGTCACATGCACATACAATTATGCTTTGCTTGTGATCAATCTGTCCATGAAGTACTACCATTTCATGATCGCAGTGCATTGAAAAGTGGATTTTTAAGCCAATTCCACCCACTGTTTCAGTGGATCAAGATGGAAAGTGGGTGTCTGTAGGTTTGTGTTTTTATTTATTTTTTATCCTTCACTTACATCGACCTCAAGATAGACAGTATCTCCTTCCAAAAGTACCAAAGTATTATTTTGTCTTGCTTTGATAAGTCTCAGTTTTACAGAAGTTGGAAGTAAATTCATTTCACTTTTTCTATGATATAATAATATCAGAAAAAGGTTGATTCTCGCCTTTGAATGTTTTTATTACATGCTCACTAAATGTTGATGATTTTCTTTCAGATCGTTACCTTCCATTTTCAGGAATGTGTTTAACATGTCCTTTTTGTAACATCTGCAACATGCAGAGAGTAGGCAAACACAGCAGTTGTGTGGTAGTTAATCTATGGGGTGAGATACTGATAAAATCTATTTTTGAAGGAAAATATTGAATTTGTTAATTTAAATACATGAAAAATTCGGCCTATTTAATAATATTATACAAGTTGTTGAACTGGGCTTAACTTGATACACTGTCAGGTAATAATTTTTTCTAAGCAAAACTGTTGATTAAACTTCGATTCTAATAAGATCCAAAACACTGAACTGAAATAGGATACATGTCGAAATAATTTTTATGATCGAAACAATTTTAATCTCAGGATCTTGAGTTGGGAACTTGTATGAACCCATCATCTACTCATGGTTCTATTTTATAAGTTTTTGTAAGGGAAGATTACATGGTTGCCAGCGAATTGTTAGAAGTTTTGCAATTTATAATGAGTTGTTTCAGGCTGATCTTGTTGGGTTTTGACCTGAGCCCTCTTGTTTTGAACACTGTAAACTCTGGGAAGTGTTACAAGACAATTGTAATCATAATTATGCTACTTATTCTGCTTGTTCAAATACTTTTTTCCAGGCAGATTTGATGTTAGCCATGTTCTTCTCCGCTGCCTTCCGTGCAATAAAGATGTGCCAACATCTAACCCACTCATTGTTGCACAGCTTGGGTTTTGGCCAGGAAGTGTGAGCAGCCCCACATATATGTTCGATCCCAGCCTGTTTCTACACTGGGATCTATTCCAGAAAGAAAGTCCAGGCTCATCAGAGAGGTCTTTCCTGAAGTCCTAGAACAGTTTGCTTTACGGGAAGGAAGGGTTTGTATGAATCTCATTCCCCCCCCTCCCCTTGTTTTTTGGTGTTAGTAATTGTAGTAATATGGTATTTTTGTCAACCTGATTGTCCGTCTCTCTTTTTTAACTTGACCTTAGGCATTTTCATGCAAATCAGTAGATACATGGAAAAATGGACTTAAATATAATTTTTTTTTTCAATGAAATGCAAAGTTCTTACATGTAGTATTTTTATGTGTCCCAATAATTTTATAAATTAGACGTCAAGTTCTGTAAATAACTCACATGGGGTCTCATGAGATCTGCTTTTGCAGCTAACTATAACTTCTTGTATATAACTACTTGTAGCACAATTATGTATGCCATTTTGATTGTTGCTTCCTAGGTTGGAACAATAAACAGCAAAACATTGCCATTGCTTTCAAGAGTGGAAGTTTTGTCAATATGAGCTTGATGTTTTACGTAAAATGGATTGGATGGAGTGCCCATCATGCAAAGATAGTCAACATTCTGTGCATGTTGATGGAAATATGAAGTTGTACAGGTTTAAATCAGCTGGACTGTAAGTGTAGAGTACTAACTCTTCTGTGGTAGCAAAGCTGTGTACAACATGATAAATTGTTGTTTTCAATTTAGTTATGTGCCAGTACAATGGTGTTGATGCACCTTTGTTTACTGTAATAGCTAAAGCACTTACTGTATGCCAATGTTCTAGTCCTGTTGGTGTATTAACCATTTTTTTTTGCCTTGACAGCAAAAATTGTTTTTAAGTTACATGCATGAACACATTGCAAATAAGTAGACTTACTACTTTTACATAATTTTTGTCAGTATCATTTTTTGAATAAATATTGCTGATGACTGTTATAGAAGTAAACAAGTAGGCATACTTGATTTAGTACTACTTGGGACAAGTTATGATGATCTCTATAATTTGTGACAGGGTCAGTTAATGATTAAATTAGTAGTAATTTAATCTATGGATTATATCAAACCCAAACATGCATTTTAATGTTACTCTGTACCATCTCATTATCAATTTTTTTTCATTCTTATTTCTATTGTTGTTTGCATAAATACAGGCGACAGCGAGAGTGTTACTATGGTGATGTTTTCATAGCATCAAACAAACAGGTTGATACTCATATCCAGAAATTGTACCAAGGTGCCAAGCCCAGTGTATGTGACTTGATTTTCATATTTTCCATTTTATTGGTTAAAATGTCTTGGTAAATGTTCTAAAGGAAAAGGTGTATTGTTTGACTATGCATTTTCACTTGTTGTAACACGTGCGAGAGCACTAGTTTTCTTAGTATATAAGTTTCAATAATTTTATAATTTATACAGTTTTTTCCGCATTTTCTTTTTCTTTCCATGACTGACATGTAAAGTAGCTTTATAGCTAAGTGTTAGTCACGTTAATAAAGTATGTATGTATATCTTGATATGTGTCACTATGTATGTGTTAAGTACTGTTACTGTCTTTTAAAATGGTTCTTCAATGAACAAAAAAATGTAAAATCAAGTTAAAGGTGTCTCAACACTTGCAAAATACCAAATTATATAAAAATTAATTAAATATATATAACCTCTTATGTCTCTGGTTGGGTTGGAAGGCCAGAGAATTAAGAAGGGTTTTTTTGTAAGACAATTTGCCAATTATTTTGTTCCCACTCACCCGGCCGAGACCCCATTCAGATTTAACCTCAGCCTCATGGACTGGATTACTCATATCTCGAATGCCCTTGAAGAAGCACTGTTAAATATCTGATCAATATTGCAGATGAACAGAACAGAACAGAACAGAACAAATGTGGTGATAGTACCTGGAGGGCTGCTGGTAATTCCTTGCGTAAGAAGATAAACGTGTGTGAAACTGGTTTAGAGATAGCAGGATGCAGACATTCCATGGCGCAGAAGGCTGTGAACATGATGTATGGTGAAATCTATGGGTATGCCCACTATTTACATAAAACCTACCTCATCCCAAAAAAGGTCAAGTACTTTTGGTATGATGTAGTCTGTAAATATTGGCCATGGCTAAATAAGAATGATCGTGAAGTTTCAGAGAAGATGAAGTCAGCATTGTCCATTATGCACGCCAAAGCACACTCATGGTCTTGTCAGGTTAGTTAGTAATTCAAGCACCATTGCTGAATAAATTGTATGTTAATTTTAGAAATTGTACTC
>JAHPZR010041162.1:17500-20332 GCA_019787425.1 Platygyra sinensis | reverse complement strand
AATGTAATGGTATTAAAGACTTCAAGTACAACAGTACGTGCCATTTTATTCTGATCAGTTATATTTATTTCTCTGTATTTTGTTTTTAACAACATTTTTATAACTTTTTTTTATATTTTTGTTTTTGACCATGTCGCTGTAAAGGACCGTTTACACAGGCGATTTTTTTCGCGGCAACTCGAGGCAAGTTTTTTTCGCGCTCAAGTTGCAACAAGTTTTAAACATGCTCGAAACCCCTGCGATATCGCGGCGACAAATCGCACTGAAAATCGCACCTGGTTTACACTGCGAATTTGAAGTTGCAACTTTAGCGCGACAAAAATCGCCTGTGTAAACGGGCCTTAAAAAATCAAGACCTTTTAAATGATGATGCATCGCATTTTAAGTACGCAAGATCTGTGTTAAAGATCGTATCATTTGAATTCGCAAACCTTCAGTATTTTAATTCCACTTTCATGAATTTAAAAATTGTTAGGCTAGTTTTGAATACGAAATGCGAAATAGTCGTTGACGCAGTGTTCATGTCAGTGATTGTTTTGTGATAAACAATATATAGTTCACCTTGTCGATTATATTTATATGCTTACAAGTAATGAAGAAATATCTAAAATTGAGAAAACATACCTTTAAAAACATCGACAGGTTTTTCTAGTCCCTGACTGACAAGCCAGTCTTTGACAAAGGCCTCGACCTTCCTGATAAACTCATCCATCTTATGAAAACACATGCGTCAAATGCCCGGGTGTCGCCTCAGGGTATGCTAATGCCCAACCCCCAGGCCGCGATAAAATTTGCTAATGCCCCACCCCCGGGACTGACAACGAGAGCAAATGCCCCACGGTTGCCCGGGGGGATATGGGCACTTCTGGAATTGATTGATGCATTATAGTAGCATTCAGTATTTTCTCGATAATCTTCCGCAATATTTTCAATATTTTTTACCTGCTCTAGCCAACAGTAGCCATGCTTCGTTCAGAGAAGAATCGCACACACCAATAGCCTTCAAATGACCTCAGATGTCTTTGTCACATTTTTGAATTAAAACACATTGAACATGTGCGGGATTTGTAATACTCGGACTGCACGTACCACCAACGATTTGAGAATAACTGCAGGTGGCCATTTTTTAGTTGTTATTGTCACTCGAGGATCACACGACCGCAGCATAAAAATAGTAGATTCAGGTTTTTTATCTCACAGCAATGAAAGTTTCAAAAATTTTAGACTTATTTCACAAGAGTCTTTATCAAGTAGTCTCAAAGAAAGATATTATTTATACATGTTTTTGTTGTATTCGATCCGCGAAAAAGCGACTCTGACTTGTCAATTATCGTCACGCCATCTCACCGCTATCACACCCGGTGTAACGCTGCTGAGTAAATCAAGCCATGCTGTGGATGGTAAGTCAAAAGTTATATGTTGTTTTAAAATCTGAGAGGAAGACCTTCTACTTGGCGATACCATTTTGTTTTAATGAGAACGCTTAACGCCTTGCAGCACACGAAATAGAACTTAACAGATGAGACAAATTTAATATTCACAAATTTCCGCTTCAGTAATCAAATACGCATGTACTCATAAACAAGTCAGAAGCGTGAAAAAATATTACTTTCGATACAATTACCCACAGAAGATAAAAAATAACTATAAATCATTTAAATGGGGGAAAGGGTCGCATTCATACTAAAATTCCAACTGCTGTTTGGTTATCTCTTGTATTTAGTAAGACAACTGTAAGTTCAAAGGTCATAAACTTTAAGCAAGTACCGTAAATATTTTCGGTCGTCTAAATTCGCAGTTTGAGTTGCCCCAAAATTTTATTTCACAGAACGATAGAGGAAACCTTACTCTTTCTATAGAATACCATCTTTACAGCGGAATCCATGTACCAGGTAGGGAATTTTGCCGTTGAAATTTGCCAAAATCGAGCTTTCTGATGATGGTGTTTGGGAGGGTAAATTTGAAATTTTTTTTAAAAAATTCAGGTTTGAGTCTTTTCGAATTCTAACAACGGTACTATGTAAAAGAAGGGTCATTGAATTGTGTGATATCAAAATAGTTTTGATACTTGTTTTAGTTTTCTGACACGAGTCGCAAATACGAAGCACATTTTTCAGTGGTTCGAAGGCTTCTCCGAGGGTGAAAATTAAAAAATGGCTTTTCTTGAAAAATATAAATCCAAACGAACTGAAAGTTGTATTTTCTTAAATAGTTTCCAGACGGCTTTCTTGTGAAAAAGTTTGAGGGAATTCGATTTTTGCATTTTGCACACCTATCCGTAGTATTTATAGAAAGTCACTCTTAATCACTATCCATTGAAATGTTGAGAACCATTTATGTTCAAACAGGTCAAGTCGAAATCCCCGAGTAGAACAGCTGCCACGAAAGGTTAAGAAACTGTTAAAAATTATAGAAAGAGTAAATTTAGTTGCTAAGAGTGCATCTTTCCAACTCGGGAGGTGATATGTTAACTTGTTCTCGCATTGCTGGGGAATTACACCAGAGTAATTGGCGATGGTAAAGCTTTTTCGAAATGAGGGATTATCTTAATTTTCGTTTACAAATTTCCTTTGGAAGACGAAAGTGTTTCGGGGGAATTTCAAGAACAAGGGTATGAACGTCTTACCTTAAGTAGTGATGTCTTTCGTCGATATGATTTAGGGACTATAACTTGCTTTTCCTGTCCAATTGCAAAGCGACAAAATTTAATCTCCTTTTATCATTCCTCTCTCCGTATGATGGCAGGCGCATGAAAGGAACCTGCAATCAAGGCCATTCTTTGCCTTTCAATATATTTTTTCTCGTCCGTATTTAGTCCTTGCCTTCTTGCCT
>JAHPZR010041162.1:7500-12500 GCA_019787425.1 Platygyra sinensis | reverse complement strand
GTTAGTTTAAAATATTCTCTAAACTTGTACCTGTCCACTAGATTGGGCAACAGCAAGACGGGAAGTGCGGGTCCGGACAATGATAGTTAGGGCAGAAATAAAAGCCTCCCGGACAGGGTAAAAGAGCGGTACAAAATCCGCCCTCGCTTGTGCAAACTGTAAACAAAAAAAGATCGTACGTTTGTTAGGTTTCGATCTCACACACAATCTAAGAATTATATTTCATTCTAATTGCTATGTCCAACTACCTAGTCTTAGAGAAATTACAAAAAGAAACAGTCGTCATCTAAGGATCCAAGCGGAAACACTCACGAGGTTGCTTTGCAAACAATTCCAAGAAGTTCTTCTCGTTGTTTCTTGGAATTGCTCCTTGTACGGTAAGAGTCCCCAAAATAATCAACATCAGGAACAAACAAAGCTTCGCTTCCATAGCTTTCTTTATAAGTGAGCACAACTGGACTTAAAAAAAAACAAATTGAGAAATGTTATTTATGATTTGATCTTTGAGAATCAAAATTGTATCAGAAAGCATTTGGCAACTTCTAAAATAACTTCAAAGATTCTTGAACTACACAAGCACTGTTTTATGTCCTACCTTTCCTTGGAACCTGAGACCACGGATCCGAGTGAGATATCACAGCGATACCTTTCTTCAAGATAAAGTACTGACGAAGACTGCAGGGCGGTGCTCTTATTTATTCGCTATAGGCCTCGTGTAATATTCATGGGCTTCCGTGAGGCGCGCGTCTTTTGCATTATGAATGCCACAGTGCACGCTACAAACATTCCTGTATGTTAACATGGTCTCATTGACTACTAAGCAATTTACTATGTGTCGCGCTAATATTTTCTCATCTCCCTCAGGCCTAGTGCATATTTTAAGTTAGATATCTATTAACAGATAACACGTTATGAAATTCTCGCGTTCCTATTTCTATTGCTTTGTTATACATGCATATATATTTTTATTCAACAGAACATCCTTCTTCTGAGCGAAATGTTACAAAGATTTGGCATGAAATAAAGAAATGCTACTCAATCAGGTAAAACTCCTTTTTATTGATAATTACGCTGGTCGAAAATTGGATCACAGTTAATAATGTTGTTTACAATGCTAATCGCTTTCTGTTGAGGGTTCTCGAAATTTTAACATTAGCGTTGAACAGGTTTCGATATCTAAATTTTACTTGTTTTAAGGTGAAAACAACTTATAATCGTGCGAAAGAAAATATTCGCGCGAAAGAAAATGAAAAGAAAGCCAAAAGCTGATTGTTATGAGACTTGTTAGATTTATTCTGAAGACCGTCGCTAAGCTGAAAACAAAAGCTGTTTCCCACTAAACGCTGATTTCAATGATTTCAGTGACGTTTGTCTTCGTGGACATGTCCATGTCGATTGATATCGCTTTCTCATCAATTCCAACCAAAAGAGTCTTGTGGTAACTGCAGCTGCTCACACATACAAGAGAGCTAAGCTTTGGAAGAAAATCAAGAGATCTAACTTGAAAAACGAAAGTACCGGCTCAGTAAAAAAAAAAAAAAAGATAAGCACTAGGTTATCGGGGGAAAGGAAATTGCAGTGGATCGCCTAGGAAGAATTCATGTTCATGTGATGTTTTTATTTTGGTGTATTATATTTCAAATCATGGCTGGGAACAAAAAAAAAATGCTAAAATCCGCCTCTTTGCTACAGTTTAATTCTAAATCCCCTTAAATTAAAATTAGAATGAGGGAAGAGAGGTAAAAGTGCGTTTGGAACTTTTTCCGGTTGGAAAAATGCATTTAAAAAGCGTCTTTTTCGTGACGGATTGACGTTGCGCGACAGGCAATACAATAACAATAAGGCTGCCCTTTTAAATTGCTCAGGCGTACGTAGTGTAAACAGGGCCACACTTGACAAAGATTTGTATTTTCAGTTTTTACAAGGCGACGAACAAAGCTTTGTTCGTCGGCTTGCAAAAACTGAAAATACAAATCTTTGTGAAGTGTGGCCCTGTTTACACTACGTACGCCTGAGCAATTTAAAAGGGCAGCCTTATTGCTATTGTATTGCCTGTCGCGCAACATCAATCCGTCACGAAAAAGACGCTTTTCAAATGCATTTTTCCAACCGGAAAAAGTTCCAAACGCACTTTTACCTCTCTTCCCTCATTCTAATTTTAAATTTAAGGGGATTTAGAATTAAACTGTAGCAAAGAGGCGGATTTTTGCATTTTTTTTTTGGTTCCCAGCCATGATTTGAAATATAATACACCAAAATAAAAACATCACATGAATTCTTCCTAGGCGATCCACTGCAATTTCCTTTCCCCCGATAACCTAGTGCTTATCTTTTTTTTTTTTTTTACTGAGCCGGTACTTTCGTTTTTCAAGTTAGATCTCTTGATTTTCTTCCAAAGCTTAGCTCTCTTGTATGTGTGAGCAGCTGCAGTTACCACAAGACTCTTTTGGTTGGAATTGATGAGAAAGCGATATCAATCGACATGGACATGTCCACGAAGACAAACGTCACTGAAATCATTGAAATCAGCGTTTAATGGGAAACAGCTTTTGTTTTTAGCTTAGCGACGGTCTTCAGAATAAATCTAACAAGTCTCATAACAATCAGCTTTTGGCTTTCTTTTCATTTTCTTTCGCGCGAATATTTTCTTTCGCACGATTATAAGTTGTTTTCACCTTAAAACAAGTAAAATTTAGATATCGAAACCTGTTCAACGCTAATGTTAAAATTTCGAGAACCCTCAACAGAAAGCGATTAGCATTGTAAACAACATTATTAACTGTGATCCAATTTTCGACCAGCGTAATTATCAATAAAAAGGAGTTTTACCTGATTGAGTAGCATTTCTTTATTTCATGCCAAATCTTTGTAACATTTCGCTCAGAAGAAGGATGTTCTGTTGAATAAAAATATATATGCATGTATAACAAAGCAATAGAAATAGGAACGCGAGAATTTCATAACGTGTTATCTGTTAATAGATATCTAACTTAAAATATGCACTAGGCCTGAGGGAGATGAGAAAATATTAGCGCGACACATAGTAAATTGCTTAGTAGTCAATGAGACCATGTTAACATACAGGAATGTTTGTAGCGTGCACTGTGGCATTCATAATGCAAAAGACGCGCGCCTCACGGAAGCCCATGAATATTACACGAGGCCTATAGCGAATAAATAAGAGCACCGCCCTGCAGTCTTCGTCAGTACTTTATCTTGAAGAAAGGTATCGCTGTGATATCTCACTCGGATCCGTGGTCTCAGGTTCCAAGGAAAGGTAGGACATAAAACAGTGCTTGTGTAGTTCAAGAATCTTTGAAGTTATTTTAGAAGTTGCCAAATGCTTTCTGATACAATTTTGATTCTCAAAGATCAAATCATAAATAACATTTCTCAATTTGTTTTTTTTTAAGTCCAGTTGTGCTCACTTATAAAGAAAGCTATGGAAGCGAAGCTTTGTTTGTTCCTGATGTTGATTATTTTGGGGACTCTTACCGTACAAGGAGCAATTCCAAGAAACAACGAGAAGAACTTCTTGGAATTGTTTGCAAAGCAACCTCGTGAGTGTTTCCGCTTGGATCCTTAGATGACGACTGTTTCTTTTTGTAATTTCTCTAAGACTAGGTAGTTGGACATAGCAATTAGAATGAAATATAATTCTTAGATTGTGTGTGAGATCGAAACCTAACAAACGTACGATCTTTTTTTGTTTACAGTTTGCACAAGCGAGGGCGGATTTTGTACCGCTCTTTTACCCTGTCCGGGAGGCTTTTATTTCTGCCCTAACTATCATTGTCCGGACCCGCACTTCCCGTCTTGCTGTTGCCCAATCTAGTGGACAGGTACAAGTTTAGAGAATATTTTAAACTAACAATGACGTCGATGTGATTGTAAACCTGTCAGTAAAATTATCCCAACGGAAATACGGGAGTTATCACTACGGGAACAGATTTACGCAACCAAAAGTTCCCCGAGTATTCAGAAAAATTTCATCCAAAACCCAACCCCCACCCCCATCATGTTTAAACTCTTTACTCACGTAATTCATAATAACTGATAACTTAATAATAATATTTTATTATTCAAATTTCACACACTGTACGAATTCTGATTTTCTGATTGATTGATTTGAACCACGTGACACCAAGTTTAGACGAAACAACCGCCTTGACGTTATGTGGTCTAATAACTGTGGTGTAAATTCAACGCACCACTGTCATTACACCATGGCTTCGGCTGACTCAAAATTTGATGATTTTTGTTTGCAGTGTATTCAATTTGAATAATAGAAATGTTAACGCACTCATTGCTCGCGAATTATCGGGAATTACCTGCACTCGTTTCTATGAACTGGAAATTTTCAATATCGCACGAGGCCGCCGAGTGCGGTATTGAAATTTTTCGTTTATTGTTAGTGAACTCCTGCTGGTAAATCGCGATAACTCACTCTCTGAGTGCGTTAATCTGTAAATATTCTAAAATGAACTCTTGATCTGATAAAAAAGAAACTTTTTTTATAAGTAAACATCGTATTTAAGCACACATACAAATCAACCGCAGAACTTACAAATACTTACCTTAGTATTACTAGCTTTGGCTAGAGTTTCCTAGAAAAAGTATTCTCAATGCCTTAACGAATATAATAACAATATAACAACAATAATAATAGTAATAATAATAGTAAATTCGTGACTAGTCTTACGCATCTCCTTTCTTTCTGGCCATGGGACTCACCACTCTGCTTGGAAAAGTCCCGTTCCAAAGTCTCGTTCGCTACCAAAAGGATGCAGCAATCTCGTCTTTTATCGCATAATAATAATAATAATAGTAATAGTAATAGTAATAGTAGTAATAATAATAATAACAATAATAATAATAATGTAAACCACTCTACCAATAACAATAATAATAATAATGATGATGATAATAATAATAATAATAATAATAATAATAATAACAATAATAATAATAATAATAATAGTAATAGTAATAGTAGTAGC
>JAHPZR010041162.1:0-5000 GCA_019787425.1 Platygyra sinensis | reverse complement strand
TCGGCTTAGTTTAGTTTGTCACTGATTGTAAAGCCATACGTATGTTGTCACTGATTTCTTAATAAAGACTTCTGCTACTACATAATTTTAAGAAATCGTCACTTTAATCTGAAATACAGAGGACGTTTTGTGCTGGCAGTGCTGCGCATAATTTCACGCGAGATCAGCGCGCACGCATTAAAAAATGGCGGCTTTTTCTTTATGGCTGTACCTCGTCATAGAGGTAAAACGTCATTTCCTCGAAAACAAGTACGATGACCTATCATTTTGTCTCTTGTTTTGAATTGAGTAATAAATTTCTCTATGTAAAATAAATATGAACCAATTCTCATTATAGAACAAAAAACAATTGTCGGAAACTTGAATGTAGCAAGCAATGGTGACTACAATCGTGTTGCTAATATAAGGATTTATGGGGTATAAACGATGTGCAGTTGCTCCTAAACGAACATGGAGTATTATTTCAAAATTTAAGTGCCTATCATATAAACAATCAATAGGCAAAGTTTAACTGTATTGTATTTTATGTAAATCAAGTTATTTTCGTAATAGATTTGAAGTAAGGAATTCTCATTTTGCAGTGATATTATTTTGTTTTGACTTGCTTTAGGAAAGTGAGAAGAATTTGCTTGACATTGGCACGTCAGCCATACTTTATCGTGCTTCTATTTCGTCAGTTGTTTAACTGTATTGTATTTTATGTAAATCGAGTAATGCATTGGAACGATCTTAAACGTCCATCATCCTTTCCCCGTTTCAAGTGAATTTTAAAAAATTATTATCATTCATTTAATTTGAGGGCAGATAGGTCAGTTTAAGAAGAATTACTTCCTTCAGTAGCGGACTTTTACTTAAAATTGTCAGTGCGAAAAATTGTAAATTGTAAATTAAATTGGGGCAACGTTTTCTTGGTGGGCTCGATTTTAGTCGTCGCTATCTCCACTAGTCACTGGTGTTAAGCCTAGATCCCTCAACGCGGCTTAAAATTGATACGAGCCCTCCAAAAATATTTCTTCAGCAAAGGCTAACGATATATCATTAGCAAGCGTCTCTTGTACTCTTCTCCTATTTCACCAAGTGGCGTGAATCTCCTTATTACCGAAAATTTGTTCAGAACAGCTGAAAACGGGGAATGTGTCATGGGGTTTAAAGAAAACGAAATAGTAAGAGGACCAACAAAACATGTGGAAGTCTAGACGCAATCTTATTGGTAAAGAACACAGTAAACAATTGCTTTTAACACATTCCTCGTATAGTTTCGCTAAGCTTGTTTTAATACATGTATTATCAGCTATTAAACCAAAATAATGTTAATCGTTGAGTTATAACTGTTCACAGTTTCCTTTACGTGTTTGCACGAGATTTCGACCAAAAGGCAAGAAGGCAAGGACTAAATACGGACGAGAAAAAATATATTGAAAGGCAAAGAATGGCCTTGATTGCAGGTTCCTTTCATGCGCCTGCCATCATACGGAGAGAGGAATGATAAAAGGAGATTAAATTTTGTCGCTTTGCAATTGGACAGGAAAAGCAAGTTATAGTCCCTAAATCATATCGACGAAAGACATCACTACTTAAGGTAAGACGTTCATACCCTTGTTCTTGAAATTCCCCCGAAACACTTTCGTCTTCCAAAGGAAATTTGTAAACGAAAATTAAGATAATCCCTCATTTCGAAAAAGCTTTACCATCGCCAATTACTCTGGTGTAATTCCCCAGCAATGCGAGAACAAGTTAACATATCACCTCCCGAGTTGGAAAGATGCACTCTTAGCAACTAAATTTACTCTTTCTATAATTTTAACAGTTTCTTAACCTTTCGTGGCAGCTGTTCTACTCGGGGATTTCGACTTGACCTGTTTGAACATAAATGGTTCTCAACATTTCAATGGATAGTGATTAAGAGTGACTTTCTATAAATACTACGGATAGGTGTGCAAAATGCAAAAATCGAATTCCCTCAAACTTTTTCACAAGAAAGCCGTCTGGAAACTATTTAAGAAAATACAACTTTCAGTTCGTTTGGATTTATATTTTCAAGAAAAGCCATTTTTTAATTTTCACCCTCGGAGAAGCCTTCGAACCACTGAAAAATGTGCTTCGTATTTGCGACTCGTGTCAGAAAACTAAAACAAGTATCAAAACTATTTTGATATCACACAATTCAATGACCCTTCTTTTACATAGTACCGTTGTTAGAATTCGAAAAGACTCAAACCTGAATTTTTAAAAAAAATTTCAAATTTACCCTCCCAAACACCATCATCAGAAAGCTCGATTTTGGCAAATTTCAACGGCAAAATTCCCTACCTGGTACATGGATTCCGCTGTAAAGATGGTATTCTATAGAAAGAGTAAGGTTTCCTCTATCGTTCTGTGAAATAAAATTTTGGGGCAACTCAAACTGCGAATTTAGACGACCGAAAATATTTACGGTACTTGCTTAAAGTTTATGACCTTTGAACTTACAGTTGTCTTACTAAATACAAGAGATAACCAAACAGCAGTTGGAATTTTAGTATGAATGCGACCCTTTCCCCCATTTAAATGATTTATAGTTATTTTTTATCTTCTGTGGGTAATTGTATCGAAAGTAATATTTTTTCACGCTTCTGACTTGTTTATGAGTACATGCGTATTTGATTACTGAAGCGGAAATTTGTGAATATTAAATTTGTCTCATCTGTTAAGTTCTATTTCGTGTGCTGCAAGGCGTTAAGCGTTCTCATTAAAACAAAATGGTATCGCCAAGTAGAAGGTCTTCCTCTCAGATTTTAAAACAACATATAACTTTTGACTTACCATCCACAGCATGGCTTGATTTACTCAGCAGCGTTACACCGGGTGTGATAGCGGTGAGATGGCGTGACGATAATTGACAAGTCAGAGTCGCTTTTTCGCGGATCGAATACAACAAAAACATGTATAAATAATATCTTTCTTTGAGACTACTTGATAAAGACTCTTGTGAAATAAGTCTAAAATTTTTGAAACTTTCATTGCTGTGAGATAAAAAACCTGAATCTACTATTTTTATGCTGCGGTCGTGTGATCCTCGAGTGACAATAACAACTAAAAAATGGCCACCTGCAGTTATTCTCAAATCGTTGGTGGTACGTGCAGTCCGAGTATTACAAATCCCGCACATGTTCAATGTGTTTTAATTCAAAAATGTGACAAAGACATCTGAGGTCATTTGAAGGCTATTGGTGTGTGCGATTCTTCTCTGAACGAAGCATGGCTACTGTTGGCTAGAGCAGGTAAAAAATATTGAAAATATTGCGGAAGATTATCGAGAAAATACTGAATGCTACTATAATGCATCAATCAATTCCAGAAGTGCCCATATCCCCCCGGGCAACCGTGGGGCATTTGCTCTCGTTGTCAGTCCCGGGGGTGGGGCATTAGCAAATTTTATCGCGGCCTGGGGGTTGGGCATTAGCATACCCTGAGGCGACACCCGGGCATTTGACGCATGTGTTTTCATAAGATGGATGAGTTTATCAGGAAGGTCGAGGCCTTTGTCAAAGACTGGCTTGTCAGTCAGGGACTAGAAAAACCTGTCGATGTTTTTAAAGGTATGTTTTCTCAATTTTAGATATTTCTTCATTACTTGTAAGCATATAAATATAATCGACAAGGTGAACTATATATTGTTTATCACAAAACAATCACTGACATGAACACTGCGTCAACGACTATTTCGCATTTCGTATTCAAAACTAGCCTAACAATTTTTAAATTCATGAAAGTGGAATTAAAATACTGAAGGTTTGCGAATTCAAATGATACGATCTTTAACACAGATCTTGCGTACTTAAAATGCGATGCATCATCATTTAAAAGGTCTTGATTTTTTAAGGCCCGTTTACACAGGCGATTTTTGTCGCGCTAAAGTTGCAACTTCAAATTCGCAGTGTAAACCAGGTGCGATTTTCAGTGCGATTTGTCGCCGCGATATCGCAGGGGTTTCGAGCATGTTTAAAACTTGTTGCAACTTGAGCGCGAAAAAAACTTGCCTCGAGTTGCCGCGAAAAAAATCGCCTGTGTAAACGGTCCTTTACAGCGACATGGTCAAAAACAAAAATATAAAAAAAAGTTATAAAAATGTTGTTAAAAACAAAATACAGAGAAATAAATATAACTGATCAGAATAAAATGGCACGTACTGTTGTACTTGAAGTCTTTAATACCATTACATTAAAATACTGAACAGCTGACCGTTTTATTCACTGGTTAATAAAAAACTGCAGTGTTGGAAGTCTTGGAAGGCGACGATCCCGGGTGCGGGGCATTTGCCCTCTTTCTTCGTCCCCACCCCGGGGCATTTAGACTGCTTATGTGTCCCCATTCCGGGGAATTTGTCCATTTAAAAAAAAAATGCTAATGCCCGGGGGTTAGCCCGGGGGGGGGGGGGGGATGGGCACTTCTGGAATTGACTGATGCATAACAAATAATCACCATGAGGCCCAAGAAGGCGTGATTTCATGATATGCGAAATCAAAATCTAATGACCTTGGTAGCTGACTGTGCCAAGGGGTGAGTCTCTTGAGACTAGAGTCTCTTGAGTAAAATTGCGGCCCGGCTATTTACAAGTTTCCAGATGATTCCATTGCTAACCACAGGGAGAAGTGGGACTCTGGGACTAGAAATAAAAGATGGGGCGGGGGTGGGGGGGGGGGGGGAGGGGATATTTGTCGGCTTGCCTCACTACAAGAGATAAGTCAAGCGAAACTTTAAGGTAGTAACATATAAATGAATGACATAATAATAATGATAATGATAATGATAATGATAATGATAATGATAATGATAATGATAATGATAATGATAATGATAATGATAATGATAATGATAATGATAATGATAATGATAATGATAATGATAATGATAATGATAATGATAATGATAATGATAATGATAATGATAATGATAATGATAATGAAAATGAAAATGAAAATGAAAATGATAATGATAATGATAATGATAATGGTAATGGT
>JAHPZR010041159.1:0-16482 GCA_019787425.1 Platygyra sinensis | reverse complement strand
CGAGGTCTGAATATTAAAGGAGCATTACCAGGCTATTTGGCAACTTTATAAAAAAGCTAGAAGGTGTCTTGGCATTGAATTCCAACTGACTAATGATTCAGTTTTGTTATTGAGGACTATTTGAATGCACTGAAACTGTTTCTTGTCGCCTATCGCTACTAACGGATGGCATGGATGGAAATGGATTGAAATTTGAAAAAACTGGCCAATTTTTTCAAGTTTTGATGCTACATGTTCCAAAAATCCTCAAGAAATTTGTTATGTTTAACCCTCTCTGATAAAATTCATTTGACTGCTTTGCAGAAGCATTTTGTTTATGATTAAAGCCTCAAAGTAATGATTTTAGCACAGAATTGACCTAAAGCGGCAAAATCCTGGTGACACTGCTCCTTTAACAAGTTTAAAAAGTAATTTGCAAATTTATCTTAAAGAAATATCACTCAAAGAACACGATTCATCGTGGCCGAGTTTTCATCCGTGTTTATACATTAAATATTTAGTATCTCAAAATGGATTTCGTTCCACACGGGGCAGTTTCATTGTTCTGTACGGATTATATTTCGCTGGGGCACCTTGCTGTTACTGCATGATACCTAATTCAACCGATGATATAGTGTGACTCTGCATACAGCGGAAGAAGATTGGGACAAGTAGAAAAAAACGTGTTTTGAAAGCTCTCCGCTAAACTGGAGGACCCCAGATAGGCTCTTTGGAACACGAATGATTTCTTTCGCAGCAACTGAACTTTGGAAAAATTTTTCCGTTCACTTGATTTTAAAGATATTTAAGTCACGATTTGCTTCTTCAAAAACAATAAAACACTATTTTACCAGGAGGATTAAATTTTATCAATGTGTTAGATTGTTTTGGAAAATCCTCGAACTAAATTTAACTGGATATTGTCACTTCCGATACAGACAAAGTCACAGGTTCCGTCACGGCCTTTTTCTTATTTTTAATTTTCTTTTATCTAAAAGTGATAATTCTTAGATATCATCGATGATTAGGCACAAGGTATTGTATGCCATTCCTTTGTCAGTTGACCCGGGGGCAATCAGTTATGGCAGTCTGTCTGTGATACTGTCAGGCTGAACACTCCGACGCTAAGCTCTACCGGCTTAACGAAAGAGTTGCTTTCTTTCGTTTAGTAACCATTCAACTTATTTTTCGCGAAGCGGACTTAACCGAGGATCTGTGAAGGTAAGTGAAAATATGTGCCAGAATATTTACTCACTTGTAGATCTTATTTCAGTAAATATGTGGATTTTTCGAGCGTGTGGAATTAGAAAACCGCGAACAGTCAGTCATGTGAGTTGAACATTACAACTCAGGATTGTACTGCTAGCTGTTTCGGGTTCAACAGCCGTACAGAAAACCAAAACTTTATATTCAAAGCCGAAGAATGAGTGGGAGTAAGTTGCATTCTAGTTCTTACATACAGACATGGACAAATCATAGTCATGTAGCTTCATTTTAAGGGGCATTATTTTCGAACCATGTCATTTATGGTCATGGTATCGTCTGTTACATTGTGTCGCTTTTGAATTTTTTTAATGCGCAAATCTCTTAAGATTCAAGCTTACTCTTGCTGGTGTATCTGAAAGCAAGTTAAATTTAATTAGCGAAATCGAAAGCATTGCTGAACCCCCCCCCTCCAAGAAAGATTCTCAAGATAGATTCGTAACAGCCTGCTGAGTTACTCTGCTGTGAGGCGTATTCGTTTGAAGTGGTTGGGTCGCTCTAATATTTTTGCTATTTGTGTTGATTTTTTTTTGTCGACTATGAGTCTTAACCTTCACATTGCCTTATATGTGCAAAACTGTGACCGCAAATCAAAGAAAGATTCTTTCAGAACATTTTAAATAACATTTTCATACTAATTACATACATACATACATGTTTATTGACCACTTCCCCAAAGGGCTCAGTTTTCAGCGTCAATTACAAAAAAAAACATATATAATTATACAAATTACTAAATAACAATTAAAAATAATTAAAATAACATTCCTTCCTCTTAAATTTGTCTAAAAGTGCCCCTCTAAGCCTATTCCCAAAACTATTTTTACTAACTGATAAAAAAAAAACTTGAATTAAAAAGAGTCGGCAGACGTTTTTAAGTTTATCCAAACGCAATCCTTTTTCATCTTCTCCTGTGTTACCCATCCATGTTTTTTTAATTTAATTTATTTTATTTTATTTTATTCCATTTTCACTACGTTAGTTGAACTATTACATAAGAAAACAATTAACTACGCACTAGAAAAAGATAAATTATTGCAGTGGGGAAGGACTAGAAGGAGGCGCCACGCACCTCTCGTAAGGTTTAACAAGATTGGCCGAGAAAACAATAGAATAAACAACCGAAACAATGGCCCTAGTCCTGAAAACAATAGAGGTGGATGAGTCCGGAACAAATAAAATTAGAGGTTCCGAAGAGGTGCGTGACTACTGACTAGAAGGGACCATACGAACCATTCGAGCTAATCCACCCAAAAACTACAATAGACAAAAATAAAGAAAAACAAACACAAAACACATTAAAATTATAACTTAATGTAAGAACTACAATTGCTAATATGTCATATCCTAGATTAATCTAATCAGAACTTAATAATTTACATCGATAACTACATCCAAGTGGCATGCGGGCAGTCAGGGTCGAAGCTCTTCTTTTATAGAAATCATTACATTGTTTTTTTGAATAGTGATAGGCTTAAATTAGAGGTCCTAAGTTTATCAGGCAAGTTGTTTTGTTGTTTTGGACTCTCCTATATTTCTTTTGGTTCGTTTACAGTTTTAAGCGGTTACTAATTCTATGACCATTTGGTAAGAGTTCTCATTAGATAGCTACATTCTTGGACAGAATAAAAAGGAACAATGTAATTAACTCCCCTCCCCCCCAGAGTAATGAAGAAGGCGCGAAGGAGCAAAAAACGCGCCATTTTGGTATCATTGAAAATAGAAGGGGGGCCGGGGGGGGGGGGATTGTTCTAGATGTTCCATTTATTCTGTCTAAGGTTGTAGCTCCGTATGCGGGCATGATAAACCGAATCCTGCATTGTGATTGGCTTACCCGAGCAGGCAAGATGACGCTATCTTGCCCGCTCGAGATTACCCGCAGTGTCCCGCGAGAAAATAATGTGCTTTTACCATAAAATAAATGTTTTTTTTTTACATGAAAGCATGTCGGGTCAAGATGGCTGGGTACTGTTCTGTTTTTGGTGTGTTTGTGGACCTCGACTATGTCTGGTTCGATAAACACGAAAAAAAGATTTTGGCCAATATCCAGCATTTTCCTTCGCATGTTTGGTCAATAACCTACATAAATTGCCTAAATTTGAGCCAACTTGAGGATTTAGGCATAGTTCGTCATTTAGGCAGAAGAGTGTTCGTTAGAAATGATAAATGTCTCTCCATCATAAAGTATCGAATTGTGACACAAATCAATTGAAAGGTAATGACGTTGGCGGAAAGCAGAAAAAACAAACAAAAAAAGTGACAGACCTATTTCATTATGTTCTAAGGATTCCCTTGGTCTGGCAGTCTTACGACCCTCTAAAACAAAACTAATGTTATGTGAAAATCTTGCCATTTTATGCCAACGCTACGTGGGGCGAGCTGAAAAAACGCTTGAGGTTTCTTCACGTCAAATTGTTGTCCAACTCATGCGTGCTAACAATATAACCGGGCATCATATCCTCACCCAAATCCAAATCCAAATCTACAGTAGCAGGCGTAAACGCTTATTTCATATGTTACTACCAAAACAGGTAGACTGTTTTTTTTTGTCGGAGACGCACGAAACAGTTAACGTTGGCGAGAAAGGAGAATGTTTTGGGTCACGTGGCAAAACGCACGTGAACACATGCCTTCGCGCTGTGTAGCTTAGTTTTTCCTTTGCGCTTCTTCTCAGCTTAGTCGTCGATTTTTGGCTTTCGTTTTTCAGTGCAACGATAAGGATAAAGGTTATCGTCAATGCTTTTCCCAGGATAAAAAGACTTCCAATTTTACTTACGGAAAATCCCGTCATCTCCATGTGGTTTCTGGCTTCCTCAGGAACGTGAAGGAATGCGACCACGTGCACTTACCTAGTTGGCGTTAGGCTTTTGTACATTTTGCTTTTATTTCTCCACTAAAATGCTCCACCTTGATTCTCCAGTTTTGAGGCGCCACGTACCTCTCGTAAGGTTTAACAGTATTGGCTGAGAAAACAATAGAATAAACAACAGTAACAATGGCCCTAGTCCTGAAAACAATAGAGGTGGATGAGTCCGGGAGCAAATAAAATTAGAGGTTTCGAAGAGGCGCGTGGCTATTGCCAGTTTTTCCACTCAAATGCTCGGTTTCCCCCAAAAATGTCACTAAAATGCTCGGTTAATCCTGATACATAGAGGTTTTAAATTTTCAGAATAATAGTTCAGAGTGCTTAACAAAAACGTATACTTAATATAACAAGTTAACAACAACGCAAGTTAAAGTTTTAATACACTAAATGATCTGTTGTTCTGTTAATCCTTTTTGCCCTTTCGGTGATATTCAAGTGAAGAGGTTAAGTTTAGTCTTCATTTTATCGTAAAAAAATAAAATGTATTTCTATATTCTGTGGGAAAAAATATCAACTTTCCAGGAAAATGCCACTAAAATGCTCGAATAATGCTCAATGCTTTTCTCGCGGCCTCACTAAAATGCTCGAAAAAATGCTAGCGTAATGTGCTTAAGTCTAGTTGGCGTCAGTTATAGACCACGTGGGCTTAATTCAAATACTTTTCTCGACAGCAGCAACTCAGTTTGTGCGTCTCCGAAAAAAAAAAACAGTCTACCTATTTCGGTAGTACTTGGGCCGGTTCGGGCACACCTGTTGATTTGCATGCAAGGTGTGGTATACAAACATTAACACGTTTGGAATTCTCGCAAAGCAGATTGATCAAAACAAGGTACTAAATCAGAAAATCAAAAATTACTCGTTACACAGAGCAAAAATTTATGGCCCAATGAATTACAATGAGTCGATCTATTTCAGGGTGGTCATGTCCAACGTTGTAAGAAACATGATTAGAGTAAACATGTGTCACATCAGATGTCAGTTTCAAACACGTTTCATATCATGCATGGTTGCATAATTTATGCTGCTTCTTAGTACTCGCAAACCTGTGTTACACTTCATTATGTTTTTCGGCAATGTTCTCCCAAATCATAGTTGATGGAGGGATTAACTATGCCCAAGTAGTCTGCTTTTTACCCATCGTCGACAATTGCCGTTGTATTTTTTCATCGGCCCATATCTCAACTAGGCGTTTAGCCTCATAAGAGTCCCAATTTTGGTTCGTTTGGTCACTGGCCTCCTCTCCGCATCCATCCGCCTTTTTGAACTTGTTTGGTCTGACCACGATTGAAACTACCTCGCGAGGCGGTTTTAATCATGCTCAGAATAATCGCTTTTCAACCACCATTCGCGCAATGCACAGTCTGATGTGAACACTTTTCACGACAAAACGTGTTTCATTCTTGATCAGACTAATCATGTTTTGGCCTTGTGTGTTACCAGTTTTAGTCTTTCAGGTGAAAGAAATAGGCGTTTAAGGCTGAAGTTAAGATTGCTCAAGCATGATATGATTTAGAGTTATTTTGGCCGCGTCAAAAATCACCTTTGAATTGAAGGGAACTTGAAAATACAGTATTTGGCTAAGATGGTAAAACACCAAAGAGATAATAATAAACCATTAAGGTGCAAGGATGGTTAAGGATGGAGAAGATTGACACGGATTACAGACAACGTACTTGAAAAATTCACGCTAAGCTTTCAGGATAGGCAAGCCATAACAAAACTTTAATCAGCTTGAAAGTACTTCCAACGTAAAAAAAGACTTGACAAGTACGACACGAACTGTGAGGTGACCTTGGCTAACAGAATCAGCTGCATGTGATCACAGCATATAAGTACTAAATATTTGGCTTGACAGCAATCAACAGATGGGTTTTGCTAATGCTCGTATTGTTTTGACTATATACAACTTAGTTAAGACGCGCTCTAACCCAAATTGAACCCACCAGTCGAGGCAGAAGTTCTCTCACGGTCAACTCAAAACACAGTTCTTCTCTCGAAAGAAAGTTAAGGTAAGAATATCCAGATTGATTAAGCTTGCAACGTTTCTACTAATGTGTTTTCGTTTGAAAGCGCATTAAACACAAGGTCGGCTTTAATTCGCGCCTTATAGATACATTGCACAGCATATTACCTGTTGGGTCTGTTTCGTGATGTTTTGACAATAAAGGAAATCGCAAGAAGTTCGATTACACGCCTATTTCTCACTGCTCCTGTTATCGGTTCCACTTTCAACTGGGAATAAGTCCGTTTAGGATTTCATAGCAACTGAAATCTTTATACACATATAATTTTCTTTGTGTCACTTTACAGATATAGAGGATAATACATGGACGCGTGTAGATATGGAGTTCAACTCGGTATCTCACGAGTGCGCGCAACAAACGAGTGAAATATAAAGTTGAGCACGAGAATAGATATTCCACATCTACGAGCAACCACGTATTATTTTGTCAGGATGTTTTCTTATATAGACATACTGATAACGACACTTTTGACGATTTCCGAAGATTTCCGAGAACTTTTTGAAGATTTCCGAAGATTCTCCAAAACTTGTGCAAAGGTCGCCCGAACGTTGTCGAATATTTTTAGGCAGTTACGCAAGCCATTACCGAAGATTTTCTATCTATTACGTTCTGTGCGCTGTTATTTTGCATTTGTTTTAACAGCCAGTCCTCTCAAACTTATTGAAATATGATAAGCAATGATGATACATTGATTCAGTATGATCTTTGTCAAAATCCTGGCTTTTAATCTTGAATCATAAATGCTCAAACAAATGATGCAATATGTACCATTTTATGGCTATATTTGTGATTTTCTTGAATTTTTTTCGGTGAAATCTTCTTTTGCAGTACATTAACCCGGCGGAATACGAGTTTTAAGCACAAGGAAAGTAGGCTTCAGTGAAAAGTCAGTTTTTAGATTTTTGCAAATTTATGTCTTTTAGCACTGCGGAAAAACTGGTCGGATATATTTCCCTGAAAAACGAGGTCCAACTACAGAAAGTAATTATTACCAGTCTGCCAAATGTTACGGAATTTCATCGCAGAGAGAATTCGCTGGTCAGTTTTGCTCATGTTGTAGTCAGAAAATATCGAAAAACAATGACGTTATCATTCATTTGAGAGCGCGAAGATTACTTGAGCTTTCGTCTTAAGCACGCAAGCGATCGTTAACTTATAAGCAGCCACTCTAAATATAACTGAAAAGACAAACTTGATATCAGCGAAAACATCGATATCTTCACTACTAAGGATGTGGAAAATACGCAACCAGAGTCCCGGATGTAGTTTCGTTCGATTTTTACGAGTAGTGTATTTTCCAGTAAAACATTCGTGCCTACATAATAAAACATTTTCCTTTATCTCATGAGTTTGTTCCCGAAGCCAAAGTTTCTGTTTGCATGGAATCGAATCGAATCGAATATTTTTTTAATTTGTTCGAAGACCTCTACAACACGTGCTATACACAGCTTGCATAATTATTTTTATAACATTCGGCTGATAAATTGCCAAGCTTTTAAAACTAGAGAAAGATAAAACATTAAACAATTTGTCCCCACAATCTGGGTTTTTTGTTTTTGATTTTGTTCCGTAAAAGTTTTTTGGTTCTCTACAGGTGAAAATTAATATTTTTTTAAAGAAACTCTTGCCATAGTATAATCTCTTAGCAGCGTGGTAAAAAAAAGCTCCGGTGACGCTGTGTCTGTCCAATTTGTATGACTTATGAGCACGGCTTATCACAGAAAAAAATTATGGGGTTAATGATGACCAGCGGTAGACTAGCAATTGATGTCAAAAAGCAGAAATCATCTTCCGACATTCTTAAGAGCCGTTCGCTATTTTCGACGCAATTTTGTGGCGTGCACAATGTTCCAGAATTGACAAATTTATTGACGTTTGTCGAGAGTTTCTCTTGAGGTTTGACAAATGTAGTTGAAATTAACTAATGTTCTGATGATGTCGCGCAATCATTAGTTTTATCTCTCTGACAGTTTTGTTCTTGAATTTGTTTGTCTTACAACTTACAAACAAGGGTTACGTCTTTCTGCTTGAAAACGAACAGCTTTTAACTAAAAATCGTAATTAGACCTTATTACAAGGTTAGACTGAACTAGAAACGAAGTTACATACTCTGGAATGGCATACTGTGATGTAACACGCTTCGTCAACGCGCGAGTGCGGAGGATAAATGACTTATTACCCGACATTTTGCCTCGCTCATTTTGCGCGCTATGTACTTTCCTGGTGTATCATGCAAGAATCTATGCGCAGGTTAATAGAGAAACTACGCAAAAGGTTAAGAAACTGTCAGAGAGATAAAACTAATGATTGCGCGACATCATCAGAACATTAGTTAATTTCAACTACATTTGTCAAACCTCAAGAGAAACTCTCGACAAACGTCAATAAATTTGTCAATTCTGGAACATTGTGCACGCCACAAAATTGCGTCGAAAATAGCGAACGGCTCTTAAGAATGTCGGAAGATGATTTCTGCTTTTTGACATCAATTGCTAGTCTACCGCTGGTCATCATTAACCCCATAATTTTTTTCTGTGATAAG
This sequence comes from Platygyra sinensis, assembly GCA_019787425.1. Lineage (NCBI taxonomy): Eukaryota > Metazoa > Cnidaria > Anthozoa > Scleractinia > Merulinidae > Platygyra > Platygyra sinensis. Next base: position 7,808 of record JAHPZR010041159.1, on the reverse strand, counting down.
CCGTGCTCATAAGTCATACAAATTGGACAGACACAGCGTCACCGGAGCTTTTTTTTACCACGCTGCTAAGAGATTATACTATGGCAAGAGTTTCTTTAAAAAAATATTAATTTTCACCTGTAGAGAACCAAAAAACTTTTACGGAACAAAATCAAAAACAAAAAACCCAGATTGTGGGGACAAATTGTTTAATGTTTTATCTTTCTCTAGTTTTAAAAGCTTGGCAATTTATCAGCCGAATGTTATAAAAATAATTATGCAAGCTGTGTATAGCACGTGTTGTAGAGGTCTTCGAACAAATTAAAAAAATATTCGATTCGATTCGATTCCATGCAAACAGAAACTTTGGCTTCGGGAACAAACTCATGAGATAAAGGAAAATGTTTTATTATGTAGGCACGAATGTTTTACTGGAAAATACACTACTCGTAAAAATCGAACGAAACTACATCCGGGACTCTGGTTGCGTATTTTCCACATCCTTAGTAGTGAAGATATCGATGTTTTCGCTGATATCAAGTTTGTCTTTTCAGTTATATTTAGAGTGGCTGCTTATAAGTTAACGATCGCTTGCGTGCTTAAGACGAAAGCTCAAGTAATCTTCGCGCTCTCAAATGAATGATAACGTCATTGTTTTTCGATATTTTCTGACTACAACATGAGCAAAACTGACCAGCGAATTCTCTCTGCGATGAAATTCCGTAACATTTGGCAGACTGGTAATAATTACTTTCTGTAGTTGGACCTCGTTTTTCAGGGAAATATATCCGACCAGTTTTTCCGCAGTGCTAAAAGACATAAATTTGCAAAAATCTAAAAACTGACTTTTCACTGAAGCCTACTTTCCTTGTGCTTAAAACTCGTATTCCGCCGGGTTAATGTACTGCAAAAGAAGATTTCACCGAAAAAAATTCAAGAAAATCACAAATATAGCCATAAAATGGTACATATTGCATCATTTGTTTGAGCATTTATGATTCAAGATTAAAAGCCAGGATTTTGACAAAGATCATACTGAATCAATGTATCATCATTGCTTATCATATTTCAATAAGTTTGAGAGGACTGGCTGTTAAAACAAATGCAAAATAACAGCGCACAGAACGTAATAGATAGAAAATCTTCGGTAATGGCTTGCGTAACTGCCTAAAAATATTCGACAACGTTCGGGCGACCTTTGCACAAGTTTTGGAGAATCTTCGGAAATCTTCAAAAAGTTCTCGGAAATCTTCGGAAATCGTCAAAAGTGTCGTTATCAGTATGTCTATATAAGAAAACATCCTGACAAAATAATACGTGGTTGCTCGTAGATGTGGAATATCTATTCTCGTGCTCAACTTTATATTTCACTCGTTTGTTGCGCGCACTCGTGAGATACCGAGTTGAACTCCATATCTACACGCGTCCATGTATTATCCTCTATATCTGTAAAGTGACACAAAGAAAATTATATGTGTATAAAGATTTCAGTTGCTATGAAATCCTAAACGGACTTATTCCCAGTTGAAAGTGGAACCGATAACAGGAGCAGTGAGAAATAGGCGTGTAATCGAACTTCTTGCGATTTCCTTTATTGTCAAAACATCACGAAACAGACCCAACAGGTAATATGCTGTGCAATGTATCTATAAGGCGCGAATTAAAGCCGACCTTGTGTTTAATGCGCTTTCAAACGAAAACACATTAGTAGAAACGTTGCAAGCTTAATCAATCTGGATATTCTTACCTTAACTTTCTTTCGAGAGAAGAACTGTGTTTTGAGTTGACCGTGAGAGAACTTCTGCCTCGACTGGTGGGTTCAATTTGGGTTAGAGCGCGTCTTAACTAAGTTGTATATAGTCAAAACAATACGAGCATTAGCAAAACCCATCTGTTGATTGCTGTCAAGCCAAATATTTAGTACTTATATGCTGTGATCACATGCAGCTGATTCTGTTAGCCAAGGTCACCTCACAGTTCGTGTCGTACTTGTCAAGTCTTTTTTTACGTTGGAAGTACTTTCAAGCTGATTAAAGTTTTGTTATGGCTTGCCTATCCTGAAAGCTTAGCGTGAATTTTTCAAGTACGTTGTCTGTAATCCGTGTCAATCTTCTCCATCCTTAACCATCCTTGCACCTTAATGGTTTATTATTATCTCTTTGGTGTTTTACCATCTTAGCCAAATACTGTATTTTCAAGTTCCCTTCAATTCAAAGGTGATTTTTGACGCGGCCAAAATAACTCTAAATCATATCATGCTTGAGCAATCTTAACTTCAGCCTTAAACGCCTATTTCTTTCACCTGAAAGACTAAAACTGGTAACACACAAGGCCAAAACATGATTAGTCTGATCAAGAATGAAACACGTTTTGTCGTGAAAAGTGTTCACATCAGACTGTGCATTGCGCGAATGGTGGTTGAAAAGCGATTATTCTGAGCATGATTAAAACCGCCTCGCGAGGTAGTTTCAATCGTGGTCAGACCAAACAAGTTCAAAAAGGCGGATGGATGCGGAGAGGAGGCCAGTGACCAAACGAACCAAAATTGGGACTCTTATGAGGCTAAACGCCTAGTTGAGATATGGGCCGATGAAAAAATACAACGGCAATTGTCGACGATGGGTAAAAAGCAGACTACTTGGGCATAGTTAATCCCTCCATCAACTATGATTTGGGAGAACATTGCCGAAAAACATAATGAAGTGTAACACAGGTTTGCGAGTACTAAGAAGCAGCATAAATTATGCAACCATGCATGATATGAAACGTGTTTGAAACTGACATCTGATGTGACACATGTTTACTCTAATCATGTTTCTTACAACGTTGGACATGACCACCCTGAAATAGATCGACTCATTGTAATTCATTGGGCCATAAATTTTTGCTCTGTGTAACGAGTAATTTTTGATTTTCTGATTTAGTACCTTGTTTTGATCAATCTGCTTTGCGAGAATTCCAAACGTGTTAATGTTTGTATACCACACCTTGCATGCAAATCAACAGGTGTGCCCGAACCGGCCCAAGTACTACCGAAATAGGTAGACTGTTTTTTTTTTTCGGAGACGCACAAACTGAGTTGCTGCTGTCGAGAAAAGTATTTGAATTAAGCCCACGTGGTCTATAACTGACGCCAACTAGACTTAAGCACATTACGCTAGCATTTTTTCGAGCATTTTAGTGAGGCCGCGAGAAAAGCATTGAGCATTATTCGAGCATTTTAGTGGCATTTTCCTGGAAAGTTGATATTTTTTCCCACAGAATATAGAAATACATTTTATTTTTTTACGATAAAATGAAGACTAAACTTAACCTCTTCACTTGAATATCACCGAAAGGGCAAAAAGGATTAACAGAACAACAGATCATTTAGTGTATTAAAACTTTAACTTGCGTTGTTGTTAACTTGTTATATTAAGTATACGTTTTTGTTAAGCACTCTGAACTATTATTCTGAAAATTTAAAACCTCTATGTATCAGGATTAACCGAGCATTTTAGTGACATTTTTGGGGGAAACCGAGCATTTGAGTGGAAAAACTGGCAATAGCCACGCGCCTCTTCGAAACCTCTAATTTTATTTGCTCCCGGACTCATCCACCTCTATTGTTTTCAGGACTAGGGCCATTGTTACTGTTGTTTATTCTATTGTTTTCTCAGCCAATACTGTTAAACCTTACGAGAGGTACGTGGCGCCTCAAAACTGGAGAATCAAGGTGGAGCATTTTAGTGGAGAAATAAAAGCAAAATGTACAAAAGCCTAACGCCAACTAGGTAAGTGCACGTGGTCGCATTCCTTCACGTTCCTGAGGAAGCCAGAAACCACATGGAGATGACGGGATTTTCCGTAAGTAAAATTGGAAGTCTTTTTATCCTTGGGAAAAGCATTGACGATAACCTTTATCCTTATCGTTGCACTGAAAAACGAAAGCCAAAAATCGACGACTAAGCTGAGAAGAAGCGCAAAGGAAAAACTAAGCTACACAGCGCGAAGGCATGTGTTCACGTGCGTTTTGCCACGTGACCCAAAACATTCTCCTTTCTCGCCAACGTTAACTGTTTCGTGCGTCTCCGACAAAAAAAAACAGTCTACCTGTTTTGGTAGTAACATATGAAATAAGCGTTTACGCCTGCTACTGTAGATTTGGATTTGGATTTGGGTGAGGATATGATGCCCGGTTATATTGTTAGCACGCATGAGTTGGACAACAATTTGACGTGAAGAAACCTCAAGCGTTTTTTCAGCTCGCCCCACGTAGCGTTGGCATAAAATGGCAAGATTTTCACATAACATTAGTTTTGTTTTAGAGGGTCGTAAGACTGCCAGACCAAGGGAATCCTTAGAACATAATGAAATAGGTCTGTCACTTTTTTTGTTTGTTTTTTCTGCTTTCCGCCAACGTCATTACCTTTCAATTGATTTGTGTCACAATTCGATACTTTATGATGGAGAGACATTTATCATTTCTAACGAACACTCTTCTGCCTAAATGACGAACTATGCCTAAATCCTCAAGTTGGCTCAAATTTAGGCAATTTATGTAGGTTATTGACCAAACATGCGAAGGAAAATGCTGGATATTGGCCAAAATCTTTTTTTCGTGTTTATCGAACCAGACATAGTCGAGGTCCACAAACACACCAAAAACAGAACAGTACCCAGCCATCTTGACCCGACATGCTTTCATGTAAAAAAAAAAACATTTATTTTATGGTAAAAGCACATTATTTTCTCGCGGGACACTGCGGGTAATCTCGAGCGGGCAAGATAGCGTCATCTTGCCTGCTCGGGTAAGCCAATCACAATGCAGGATTCGGTTTATCATGCCCGCATACGGAGCTACAACCTTAGACAGAATAAATGGAACATCTAGAACAATCCCCCCCCCCCCCGGCCCCCCCTTCTATTTTCAATGATACCAAAATGGCGCGTTTTTTGCTCCTTCGCGCCTTCTTCATTACTCTGGGGGGGAGGGGAGTTAATTACATTGTTCCTTTTTATTCTGTCCAAGAATGTAGCTATCTAATGAGAACTCTTACCAAATGGTCATAGAATTAGTAACCGCTTAAAACTGTAAACGAACCAAAAGAAATATAGGAGAGTCCAAAACAACAAAACAACTTGCCTGATAAACTTAGGACCTCTAATTTAAGCCTATCACTATTCAAAAAAACAATGTAATGATTTCTATAAAAGAAGAGCTTCGACCCTGACTGCCCGCATGCCACTTGGATGTAGTTATCGATGTAAATTATTAAGTTCTGATTAGATTAATCTAGGATATGACATATTAGCAATTGTAGTTCTTACATTAAGTTATAATTTTAATGTGTTTTGTGTTTGTTTTTCTTTATTTTTGTCTATTGTAGTTTTTGGGTGGATTAGCTCGAATGGTTCGTATGGTCCCTTCTAGTCAGTAGTCACGCACCTCTTCGGAACCTCTAATTTTATTTGTTCCGGACTCATCCACCTCTATTGTTTTCAGGACTAGGGCCATTGTTTCGGTTGTTTATTCTATTGTTTTCTCGGCCAATCTTGTTAAACCTTACGAGAGGTGCGTGGCGCCTCCTTCTAGTCCTTCCCCACTGCAATAATTTATCTTTTTCTAGTGCGTAGTTAATTGTTTTCTTATGTAATAGTTCAACTAACGTAGTGAAAATGGAATAAAATAAAATAAAATAAATTAAATTAAAAAAACATGGATGGGTAACACAGGAGAAGATGAAAAAGGATTGCGTTTGGATAAACTTAAAAACGTCTGCCGACTCTTTTTAATTCAAGTTTTTTTTTTATCAGTTAGTAAAAATAGTTTTGGGAATAGGCTTAGAGGGGCACTTTTAGACAAATTTAAGAGGAAGGAATGTTATTTTAATTATTTTTAATTGTTATTTAGTAATTTGTATAATTATATATGTTTTTTTTTGTAATTGACGCTGAAAACTGAGCCCTTTGGGGAAGTGGTCAATAAACATGTATGTATGTATGTAATTAGTATGAAAATGTTATTTAAAATGTTCTGAAAGAATCTTTCTTTGATTTGCGGTCACAGTTTTGCACATATAAGGCAATGTGAAGGTTAAGACTCATAGTCGACAAAAAAAAATCAACACAAATAGCAAAAATATTAGAGCGACCCAACCACTTCAAACGAATACGCCTCACAGCAGAGTAACTCAGCAGGCTGTTACGAATCTATCTTGAGAATCTTTCTTGGAGGGGGGGGGTTCAGCAATGCTTTCGATTTCGCTAATTAAATTTAACTTGCTTTCAGATACACCAGCAAGAGTAAGCTTGAATCTTAAGAGATTTGCGCATTAAAAAAATTCAAAAGCGACACAATGTAACAGACGATACCATGACCATAAATGACATGGTTCGAAAATAATGCCCCTTAAAATGAAGCTACATGACTATGATTTGTCCATGTCTGTATGTAAGAACTAGAATGCAACTTACTCCCACTCATTCTTCGGCTTTGAATATAAAGTTTTGGTTTTCTGTACGGCTGTTGAACCCGAAACAGCTAGCAGTACAATCCTGAGTTGTAATGTTCAACTCACATGACTGACTGTTCGCGGTTTTCTAATTCCACACGCTCGAAAAATCCACATATTTACTGAAATAAGATCTACAAGTGAGTAAATATTCTGGCACATATTTTCACTTACCTTCACAGATCCTCGGTTAAGTCCGCTTCGCGAAAAATAAGTTGAATGGTTACTAAACGAAAGAAAGCAACTCTTTCGTTAAGCCGGTAGAGCTTAGCGTCGGAGTGTTCAGCCTGACAGTATCACAGACAGACTGCCATAACTGATTGCCCCCGGGTCAACTGACAAAGGAATGGCATACAATACCTTGTGCCTAATCATCGATGATATCTAAGAATTATCACTTTTAGATAAAAGAAAATTAAAAATAAGAAAAAGGCCGTGACGGAACCTGTGACTTTGTCTGTATCGGAAGTGACAATATCCAGTTAAATTTAGTTCGAGGATTTTCCAAAACAATCTAACACATTGATAAAATTTAATCCTCCTGGTAAAATAGTGTTTTATTGTTTTTGAAGAAGCAAATCGTGACTTAAATATCTTTAAAATCAAGTGAACGGAAAAATTTTTCCAAAGTTCAGTTGCTGCGAAAGAAATCATTCGTGTTCCAAAGAGCCTATCTGGGGTCCTCCAGTTTAGCGGAGAGCTTTCAAAACACGTTTTTTTCTACTTGTCCCAATCTTCTTCCGCTGTATGCAGAGTCACACTATATCATCGGTTGAATTAGGTATCATGCAGTAACAGCAAGGTGCCCCAGCGAAATATAATCCGTACAGAACAATGAAACTGCCCCGTGTGGAACGAAATCCATTTTGAGATACTAAATATTTAATGTATAAACACGGATGAAAACTCGGCCACGATGAATCGTGTTCTTTGAGTGATATTTCTTTAAGATAAATTTGCAAATTACTTTTTAAACTTGTTAAAGGAGCAGTGTCACCAGGATTTTGCCGCTTTAGGTCAATTCTGTGCTAAAATCATTACTTTGAGGCTTTAATCATAAACAAAATGCTTCTGCAAAGCAGTCAAATGAATTTTATCAGAGAGGGTTAAACATAACAAATTTCTTGAGGATTTTTGGAACATGTAGCATCAAAACTTGAAAAAATTGGCCAGTTTTTTCAAATTTCAATCCATTTCCATCCATGCCATCCGTTAGTAGCGATAGGCGACAAGAAACAGTTTCAGTGCATTCAAATAGTCCTCAATAACAAAACTGAATCATTAGTCAGTTGGAATTCAATGCCAAGACACCTTCTAGCTTTTTTATAAAGTTGC
>JAHPZR010041158.1:5000-12500 GCA_019787425.1 Platygyra sinensis | reverse complement strand
ATTTCACGAGAAAAACTGCGAAAGATATTTCAGAAAACTCTGGCGATGAGCGGCGATTGGACTGAAGTATTAATATTTAACCCTTTAATTTCGTTCACACATCCGTGTTTTTGTGCGGAAGTCTACAGCGCGGACTTAAAGATTATCTCTTGTTATTGTGAATGACTCCTTAAATAATTGTTAAATTATTAAAATACGCAAATGTAAATCACATGGCTAATTAATTCCTATTTGATTTTGTTTTTTGCTTTTTTTCTATGAAACCTTATTGTAATTAGGTATATCCTCATGGAAAAATATTAATAAATAACACACCAAATTTTAGTTACCTTACGTTCTAACAAAGAAAATATATACTGCACCATCTAATCTCAACATATTTTTTTCAGTCATGTGAATAGCCCCTTAAATGTAAAACACAGCAGATTTCACATGACCATTAGAAGAGTTTTCGGTATGTTACACCAAGTGGCCAAAGCTAAATTAGTATTATAATATACTCAACAAAATTTCAAGTATTTGATTGGTCAATAACGAGTGCATAAATAAATTATAGAGTGCAAATGGAGGTTATAGAGTGCAATACGGAAGTTGCTATGGAAACTATAGGGGAAGCGCGAAATTTAACTGAAGCAAAAATCAAAATGGCTGAAAGCCGGTATACTTTGTCCGACGAAATAGTTGTTGACCAGCTGAAACTAAAGGCAAAAAACCAAAAGCACTACTAAATTAACGCAAACGTGGTTGAATGTCTGGGAAAACTGGGGAAATGAAAGAAAATTCAATCCTAAACTGGAGGAGTATGACCACGAAGATCTCCATGAAAAGTTACAAATGCTGAAGTACTTACCAAAGATGGATTAGAGTACGAACCGGAGAGTTTGAAGTCCATGCTGGCAGCCTTTTACCGGCGTTTAAAAGAACGTGACTACATGTACTCATTTACACGGGACCGGGAGTTTTATCAGTCCAAGTTCGTACTCGAGGGAAAAGTAAAACATCTTCGCCAGCAAGGAAAAGGGAAGAGGCCGACGCGGCAAGTGCACTGACAAGCAAAGAAGATGAAATACTATAGACAGCAAGAACTCTCTGCGATTCCAGTCCAGGAGTTATTTCTCAGACGATGTAGTGGAAAGCAACTGAGGACAGCAAACGTTTAGAGGCAGCCTGTTATTAAGGTGATCGGCCACGCAAATGAAAAGTCGCCGAACGACTACAATGAAGGAAATAAAAGGGAGCATCTGCAGCAATCACACATCACACATCAGCAGAACTCCACAGACAACAACGTCAAACAGTTTCCTAGGATTTTCAGTGTGGTATTTTCTTCCAACCAGTACGGAACAGATCCAGCAAGCAAGCAGCCACCATGCTTTTACGATAAACTATTTCCACAACTGTCAAGTCATCGAAAGTCGCGTTTAGCGTCATTGAAGGACAAGCGGTTCATCCAAAAGTTCAGATCAGCATTAACTGTCTGTTTGAGGTAACTCATTACGGAATAATCACAAACTTGCCATCGCTTAACTGATTTTTCATGCTCTTGATATAAAAAACTTGTTCAGTTCATAAAGTTTCTGAAGTTTACCTGAAAATTCACGCTTGGTTTACCTGTCACTAAGTTGTAATTGATTGGTGAAATAAAACATGTGAGCAGTTTGGAAGCCACTTCAGAGATGCGTGTCCATAGAAGCGTGACGGTCGCGTTTTCTTGATTTTTTTTATAATTTTGTTGAGAATATTATAAATAAAAAATCGTATGATCGCTCGTGCATTTCGTGATATATGGTCACTTGTGATGTTTTTCAAGTTCTCAAATTGCACTCGCCTGCGGCTCGTGCAATTTTGAGAACTTGAAAAACATCACTCGTGCCCATATATCACGAAATGCACTCGCGTTCATACGATTTCCTATACTTATAGCATGACCCTTTCAAATAGGTGAAGTGCTCTCTAAGATAAACATTTCCTATTCTGGGTATTAGTCTGGAACTAGCTTGCAACTGAAGAGGAGTCTTTTAAATGCAAATGAGTTACCGAGAATACAAATCAGTATGGTCTGTTACTTACTGCCTGTCCTCACACTTAGATGAAATGAACTTTTACAGATTTGTATGAGATTTAAGACATCATCACACCAAGTTTGCGTAAAACATATATTTCATGGCAAGGTTTATTTCCCATAACGTCGTACCTACAGGAGTTCAAACTGACAAAAATTATTTAATATGCAAACTTTTAGTGTTTATTACTAAAAACTTTACATGATATCATTTACAGCACAAAATTATTTACCATAACAATTGTGTTAAAATCATTTTAAAAACGAGGCAAAATGTAATTTACAAAAATGAATAAAATTGAGAAGATCTGAGAATTGGAGTGACTTTTATAAAATGTCGTAGAGACGTAGCGCAAGTTTTGGCGGTTTTTGTCATCGATTACATGCAAGAAAGTAATCAAAGTAGCAAACAAAATTACTTTCAAACTTTACGTTACACATTCTACAATTTATGGGGTCATTCTCGTCCTCACATGAATACTTCTAATAGCAATTATTTCATAAATTACATTCCAATATTCATAAGCTAAAAACTTAATTAAAATAAAAATATTACCGACATTCTAAAATAGCTCTGATCATTTTTTACTTTCTAAAATGGGCAAAGACACGCTTGTCTAGTGTTTAAGGGGCAGTCATCAATGAAATCCCTTCGTAGAATTTTATGGAAAGGTGTCCTGGAGCACTGCACACACAGTACCGGCCTTAAAATCTCAAAGGAAAGCAATGTATAAATCCAAGCAATAGTAACGTGATAAGGTTACTCATTCTTCTCGGCTAGGTGTTTGAGAAAGCAATTGCAATCAGCTCCCATCCCACCGTTGGTTCCAAAACCTAGGGGAGTGAAAGATCCCTACTTCAACGTCTAGCACCCTTAGTTGGTACTTTCGCTTATTATATTATTATCGTCATCATTACTTATATTGTTATCATTATCATTACCATTATCATTACCATTATCATTATCATTATCATTATTGTTATCGTTATCGTTATCATTATCGTTATCATTATCTAAAACCGTTATTATTATTATTATTATTATATATTATTATAATTATTATTATTATTTCATATTCTTGAATCGTAAATAGTCTTTTTTTAACATATGAATAAAGTTTTATAATTTATTATTATTATTATTATTATTATTATTATTTATCGATGATACGTTTTTGTTTATTGGGAATAGTTTTTTAGATTTATGATTGTTTTACATACTTATAGATAATATTTGTAAACTTGTTTAACCGTGATGGCCATCTCGGTCACCTTTCTAGTCGCGTTTCAAAATGTACATGTTTTTCATGCCGAGGCTCGTGTTGTTTATTCACATGTGGCAATGAGATTACTCGTTGCAGAGATTAGTAGATTACTTTCACAGAGTTTTAGAGCAGCCAAAAATTTATTAAATATTATTATCATTATTATTATTATTATTATTATTATTATTATTGTTATTATTATTATTATGATACAGAAATCACACCAAAACTTTATTAAGAAATTCAAAAAAGAATCTTAAATTTACAATAATAATAATTACACAATAATGAATCATTTAAATATGCTTTATAAAGAAAAAAATTCCGTTAAATATGTCTTTCTCTTTATTATTATTATTATTATTATTATTATTATTATTGATATTATTATCATTATGAGTATTATTATTCTTATTAATGGGAAGCTTAATGAGGCACTGTTCATAGCTCTCCATTTTCTCGTATTTTTATTAGATCGTTGAAAGCGCAGATACAATCGAGAGAGACCTGGACGCCAGTGCAAAACGGGAGACCTGTCAAAGTAGGGGATCCCGCGTGTTTCGATCTTTTTTCTTTTATTATTCATTTGCCTTTCTTGTACAAAAATAGAGAGGCTATGAACAGTGTACTAAGTGATTTGAAAACGATAACAATAATGATAATGATAATGATAATGGTAATGATAATGGTAATGATAATGATAACAATATAAGTAATGATGACGATAATAATATAATAAGCGAAAGTACCAACTAAGGGTGCTAGACGTTGAAGTAGGGATCTTTCACTCCCCTAGGTTTTGGAACCAACGGTGGGATGGGAGCTGATTGCAATTGCTTTCTCAAACACCTAGCCGAGAAGAATGAGTAACCTTATCACGTTACTATTGCTTGGATTTATACATTGCTTTCCTTTGAGATTTTAAGGCCGGTACTGTGTGTGCAGTGCTCCAGGACACCTTTCCATAAAATTCTACGAAGGGATTTCATTGATGACTGCCCCTTAAACACTAGACAAGCGTGTCTTTGCCCATTTTAGAAAGTAAAAAATGATCAGAGCTATTTTAGAATGTCGGTAATATTTTTATTTTAATTAAGTTTTAGCTTATGAATATTGGAATGTAATTTATGAAATAATTGCTATTAGAAGTATTCATGTGAGGACGAGAATGACCCCATAAATTGTAGAATGTGTAACGTAAAGTTTGAAAGTAATTTTGTTTGCTACTTTGATTACTTCTTGCATGTAATCGATGACAAAAACCGCCAAAACTTGCGCTACGTCTCTACGACATTTTATAAAAGTCACTCCAATTCTCAGATCTTCTCAATTTTATTCATTTTTGTAAATTACATTTTGCCTCGTTTTTAAAATGATTTTAACACAATTGTTATGGTAAATAATTTTGTGCTGTAAATGATATCATGTAAAGTTTTTAGTAATAAACACTAAAAGTTTGCATATTAAATAATTTTTGTCAGTTTGAACTCCTGTAGGGTACGACGTTATGGGAAAATAAACCTTGCCATGAAATATATGTTTTACGCAAACTTGGTGTGATGATGTCTTAAATCTCATACAAATCTGTAAAAGTTCATTTCATCTAAGTGTGAGGACAGGCAGTAAGTAACAGACCATACTGATTTGTATTCTCGGTAACTCATTTGCATTTAAAAAGACTCCTCTTCAGTTGCAAGCTAGTTCCAGACTAATACCCAGAATAGGAAAATGTTTATCTTAGAGAGCACTTCACCTATTTGAAAGGGTCATGCTATAAGTATAGGAAATCGTATGAACGCGAGTGCATTTCGTGATATATGGGCACGAGTGATGTTTTTCAAATTCTCAAAATTGCACGAGCCGCAGGCGAGTGCAATTTGAGAACTTGAAAAACATCACAAGTGACCATATATCACGAAATGCACGAGCGATCATACGATTTTTTATTTATAATATTCTCAACCAAATTATAAAAAAAATCAAGAAAACGCGACCGTCACGCTTCTATGGACACGCATCTCTGAAGTGGCTTCCAAACTGCTCACATGTTTTATTTCAGCCAATAAATTACAACCTAGTGACAGGTAAACCAAGCGTGAATTTTCAGGTAAACTTCAGAAACTTTATGAACTGAACAAGTTTTTTATATAAAGAGCATGAAAAATCAGTTAAGCGATGGCCAAGTTTGTAATTGTTCCGTAATGAGCTACCTCAAACAGACAGTTAATGCTGATCTGAACTTTTGGATGAACCGCCTGTCCTTCAATGACGCTAAACGCGACTTTCGATGACTTGACAGTTGTGGAAATAGTTTATCGTAAAACCATGGTGGCTGCTTGCTTGCTGGATCTGTTCCGTACTGGTTGGAAGAAAATACCACACTGAAAATCCTAGGAAACTGTTTGACGTTGTTGTCTGTGGAGTTCTGCTGATGTGTGATGTGTGATTGCTGCAGATGCTCCCTTTTATTTCCTTCATTGTAGTCGTTCGGCGACTTTTCATTTGCGTGGCCGATCACCTTAATAACAGGCTGCCTCTAAACGTTTGCTGTCCTCAGTTGCTTTCCACTACATCGTCTGAGAAATAACTCCTGGACTGGAATCGCAGAGAGTTCTTGCTGTCTATAGTATTTCATCTTCTTTGCTTGTCAGTGCACTTGCCGCGTCGGCCTCTTCCCTTTTCCTTGCTGGCGAAGATGTTTTACTTTTCCCTCGAGTACGAACTTGGACTGATAAAACTCCCGGTCCCGTGTAAATGAGTACATGTAGTCACGTTCTTTTAAACGCCGGTAAAAGGCCGCCAGCATGGACTTCAAACTCTCCGGTTCGTACTCTAATCCATCTTTGGTAAGTACTTCAGCATTTGTAACTTTTCATGGAGATCTTCGTGGTCATATTCCTCCATTTTAGGATTGAATTTTCTTTCATTTCCCCAGTTTTCCCAGACATTCAACCACGTTTGTGTTAATTTAGTAGTGCTTTTGGTTTTTGCCTTTAGTTCCAGCTGGTCAACAACTATTTCGTCGGACAAAGTATACCGGCTTTCAGCCATTTTGATTTTTGCTTCAGTTAAATTTCGCGCTTCCCCTATAGTTTCCATAGCAACTTCCGTATTGCACTCTATAACCTCCATTTGCACTCTATAATTTATTTATGCACTCGTTATTGACCAATCAAATACTTGAAATTTTGTTGAGTATATTATAATACTAATTTAGCTTTGGCCACTTGGTGTAACATACCGAAAACTCTTCTAATGGTCATGTGAAATCTGCTGTGTTACATTTAGGGGCTATTCACATGACTGAAAAAAATATGTTGAGATTAGATGGTGCAGTATATATTTTCTTTGTTAGAACGTAAGGTAACTAAAATTTGTGTGTTATTTATTAATATTTTCCATGAAGATATACCTAATTACAATAAGGTTTCATAGAAAAAAAGCAAAAAACAAAAATCAAATAGGAATTAATTAGCCATGTGATTTACATTTGCGTATTTTAATAATTTAACAATTATTTAAGGAGTCATTCACAATAACAAGAGATAATCTTTAAGTCCGCGCTGTAGACTTCCGCACAAGAAACACGGATGTGTGAACGAAATTAAAGGGTTAAATATTAATACTTCAGTCCAATCGCCGCTCATCGCCAGAGTTTCTGAAATATCTTTCGCAGTTTTTCTCGTGAAATCTGCGCAAAAGCATGCAAGATACACGCAACGGAAGGCGATGTCATTTTCCCGAATGAAGTCTTTGGCCGGGTGATAACTTCCCTCTATTGGATTAAAAATCGGGGCTGTAAGGTGGAAGGTATCTGACCTAAACTCCTGTACCATATATAAATTCTTAGCAACATGTTAAACCGCATGGCTTTTCTATTTAGCACTAAACTAAAAGACGCGTCGCTTTCCTGGAATTTACCCCAGACTACATTTATTTAAAAAAATGAGCCATTATTTCTTTTAGTTTTTTTTAATTGTACGTTTGTAATTCGAACACGTTTGAAATTCGTTAGATGAATCAGCCTCGAATTTCATTAGTATGACACCATGAAACTATGCAAATGATTTCACTCATCACGTGATTAGTATTCAGCTATAATCGTGTGTGTTTTGAATGTTGCCAAGCTATGATAATTACATGCTAATTAAATACCATTTGACTTTTGGCTTT
>JAHPZR010041157.1:5000-18009 GCA_019787425.1 Platygyra sinensis | reverse complement strand
TCCGAGTTGTTAAATCGCAAAACGATCAGGACACTTAATCAAATGGCGATCTCTCATTTAACAATAGCTACACTCATAAAGTAAATAGACATGAAAACAAGAGAAGCGGCTTTTGAAAATATTATCCGGAGTATTTCTGCACCGAATCGCAGCAACAACGCTTCTATTCTTCGAGTCGCTTCGCTTAGAGGAAACCCGACGCTTGCCGCGGACAAGATTGTGCTACACCGTGACCTTTTATCTGGTTGGACACGAGAAAGCGGCGGAAAATCGAGCCTACTACATCCTACAAGTTACCACAGCAGCAACAATTTAAGAAACGCTCGTCTTTTATATAGAGGTAACGAATTTAAAACTTTAAAGACAAACTAGGGGGAAGGCTGCCAATGACCCCGTGTTTTCAGGAAACTAAAGTGAAAGCTGTGGACCGTAGTCGTGGCAAGCCAGAAGAAAGATCCTATATGGCAAAATTAGTGTCACTCATGATCTGAGAATATAGAGACCGGGTTTCGTGAAATGTATAACTGGCGATGTTTTAAGCGATATAAGTGGCGTTTGAACCTTGGGATACTAATAAATGAAGTATCTAAGACATAATGCACGGTCTAAGGAACTCAGAGTGGATCCCATCGGACCGTGAAAAGTGTGCAATTGTGTGGGACTGGATAGTGTAAGAAAAGCAAAATATACCCCGCTGTTGTGTGTGTGTTACACCACTGATGCGTACATGCGGCGAGTATTAAAGTAAGCAAACTGGGCCGTTGTGCTGTTAGGGGACCCACAGATTCGTTAGTTCCAAGCGATGCCTCCACGCACAACTCTCGCTAAATATGTATCATAAAAAGATGCCCTCAAATGTAGTGCTAATCCTAGCACTTCGCTGCAAGCTTTGTGGTACCGTTATATAAGTTGTTTTCATGATTGTTGCGGATGGCTAAATGTCGCTTGTACGGACCTTGCGCTTTTAATTAATAGCAGGTAAGGTTGTTGGGGGGGGGGAGGTTGCGGAAAGAATACCTAGGTTCAGAAAGGCCTAGGTTAAATAGGACGCTTAGGATAACAAGTGAGAAATCCACGTGTTCGTGAGTCCAGGCGCTGAAAAACAAAAGGACGATATATCGTGTTTCACGGGCCTTCAGGTCTTGATATACAAAAGTATAGCCACAGCCACTCGTCTTCCAGCAAAAGTTCGCACAAAATCGTGATGACTCCAAGATGTTCGTGAAACATGGTATATACGTGGAGTGTTCTGAATCGGGAGCCTGATGCAGTGTTCGTTAGGTATGCTACACTCTGGGCGCCCTCCTGAAACGTCCTAGCGCTGTGTGTGATCTTGTCTGCAAGGCGCTGAACAGTAAATATGGCAAGGAAGGAAAACTACTAGCTGTGTGCTGTGATAAGTAGTGTAAGAATAAAGCTTTGAATAACTCGAGTGTAAAACAAGAGGTAATCTCTAGCGCTTCATACGTGAACACAACCCAGTGACGTCCACAAAGCTAGGCCCTTAAACTCGGTTCCAGAGCCACGGCCACAGTTTAGCTCGAAAAGAGTCGAACTTGTCGGGGGCCCTTAAAAAACACACAGCACACACTTCCGGTTGCGGGATTTGACAAAAATAAAATTCACCATGATTTTAATTAGGTGGAACAATATAGACATTTCTTATTTCTTCGGCCATTTCAACTTGAGTAAAAATCAGCAAAAAAAACTTGCGGTTATAAACATAACGAGCAACGGCATGATTGTAAAAAACTTTCATTTAGAAACCTTGACGTTTCGTATGCTCCAAAATACAGTCTCGAAGTAACGGTTACCTACATTACAATTAAATTTAAACGCGAAGACTAATAACCAAATAAGGAAAGTAATGAAAATGAAAAAGAAAAAAACAGACCTAGTTAAGTCTGCGGGGGAAATATAAAATCGGCTAGTAGAGAAGAAGTTGCTCACTGCATATTTTCATTAAGCCGCTTGTTTCAGTCACGACGAATCAGCCAAGGCTTCTTAATTTTACAATGTCAACCATCACTGATTCATCTCCCACATCTCGTACTCCCAGTGGCTAATAATCATCCACACACGTTTTTTTGCATCCCATTAATCTTGTTGGAAAAATTGGGAAAAACTATAGTTGGTGCAAATCACACACAAGAGGATACGAAATTTCGTTTCAGTAGCCACTTTAAATACAATAATACCTAAGGTTATGGATTCTTTGGAATGCTTATGGAATGGATGGATGTCATCATCTTTCCTTTTCGTCAAATCTTATATCAGCAAAACTAATAAAAGAAATTGACTAATTAGTCCATTTAGACTACCCTGACTCTTGAATTCTACCACATTTAATGTACTTTGAGGACTAACTATACCCAGATATTGTTTTTGTGTTACAACTTCAAACTATAAGCTTACTTTGCGCAAAATTTCACTCACTCTGTATAAACAATTTGGGAGAATTTAACTGGCGAACTAAATGCGACTAAGATAATATATTAGTGTAATTTAACCGTAGTCTATTGTGAATCAGTGAATTTGATTGGCTATATTACCGTTTTCTATCTGCTGATAGAAAACAGTTACGCATTAGTGTTAGTACATCGCACATCACGTTTAAACCTGATGTAATATAATAAAACAGTTCTTTCTACGCGTTACTTGACAATTTTTTCTTTTTATGCAACTGAGACTACGGTAAATTTATACTAAACCAATTAGACTACTCGCCCTCGTTTTCTACGAGCGATAGTCAACTCGGCTGTGCCTCGTTGACTATCTGCTCGTAGAAAATTCGGAATCGAAGTCTAATTGTTAAGTAGTTCGTAATAAATCTGTTCTTTAATATACATCTTTAGTTGCTCAGTATCTGAGTTACTCGCTCGCTCGCTTGTTAGATATTTTTACGAAGACGGTACGTAAGCCGATTCAGTGACAAAATTGTGCCAGCAAACCCTTTTGTCAGCCAATTTACCACAGGAAAAACAAGATAAACATGTTATTGGCCGGCTTAGAATCGGTCCGTTTACTGAAACACTGTGACCTCGGGCTTGAAAATGCTGGCCTCGGCAAGCAGCCTCGCGCAACACTTTTAAGTGCTCGGTAACAGTTTAAATTTTCAATATACGGACCTCCCAGCCGGCCAATAACACTACATTTGTCTATAGACACCTCAACATATATTGAGCATCGTGAGAAATACGCGTATGTTCAACCTAGATATTCAACTGGAGAAAATACGTTTGTTTAGTATTTTAAACCAAAGTCTCAATTAAGCTTTTTTTTGCTAATATAATGAATCGGTTGGTAGGCAGGAATGTGTGAATTTCCGTTAAAACAGTTGGACATACGATTTTTTCAGTTACTTCGTTATCTTTTTGAGCGTGTTTTAAACATGCAAATGTGATTCTTAGTATATAAAAACCAATTATGTGAAATTTAACGATAAAGTGATTTTAAAAGAAGTGCGGTGAATTATCTAAAATTACCAACCTCGTTAGTAAAGTTTAAATTTACATGTAAAAAGATTTACCACATTAGTTGAAACTATGAATTCTCTGACAGTCTATAAATTTTAACCATTCAGTCGGCACGTTCCGTTCCAATTGAACAGACTGCTTTCTCTTTTGAACTGTATGATTGAAGTTTCCGCTAAGATGGTTCGGAAGAGAGAAATAAGTGATTGAGTCGGTGAAATCTTTAGAGTTTAAGTCAGGATAGCCAAACGAGTGTGGGAAAGGTGCAGTTGTGGCTTGATGTGCTTAAAACACTGGTTTCAGTTCACTCAGATGCAACCTTGGTTCTAGATTAGAGGAGTTAACATTCGCTTATCTACCAAACCATCTCTTGACTTTTTCACTCATTTCTGGGCATAAGCTAATGTAACATCCCAACATTCTACATAACTTTTCCAGGCGTTCTTTATCGTTAACATCGAAGCCGGAGAACTACAGCTTGATTACAGGTAGGACAAGCAGAGTATTTTCTGACCGTAAATTGACTCCTCAATAAAGGGAGATTCCGCTGATCATCTTTACATACCCAGTAACCTTAAAATGGTCTATCTGGCTCTTTCAAACGAATTGGTATGCCCCCACGAGCTCTGAGATAACTGAAATACTTCTCAAGGCACCTTCGCTTACCCTCACTTGGCCAAACTCACATAAACATTTAGCAGTTTTATGTTTATCTAAATTGTTTTAACATGACGGTTGAATGCAATTTTGTGATAAAAATGCTAGCTTTGATATCATGAAACTACAGATCTAGAAGCCATCATTTCACACATTTTCAGATCATTTTGTCATTTTATTCGAATTAAGTTAAGTTTTATGGTTTAAGTAATGATAAATATTATACCGTTTGTTTCTTTGTTTGTCTGTTTATTTTTTTCCATTTACAATATGTTTACAAAATATCAACGTTTAAGGTTACAGTATACCTTCAGGGCTAACTCGCGTACAAGCGATGTAGCGCGTCCGGTTTAAACTGTAGATATCTAAACCCCTATATCAAATTAAAGCTTATAGGACCGACTATCTATGAATTGTCGAATTTTTCACCGCCTTATAAATGCGAGCGCCCGAATCACCTTTCGAACGTTTACATGTCAAAGCCGAAATTTTGTTTTTCGCTTATTTAATGTGTTCCTCCGTTTCCAGGGCCAAAGCGCTAAAAGAACGTGTTCTGCGATTTGCCATATTCACTCAGTTAAAAGTTACAGAACATTTTTGAAATAGGATTAAAAAAATAGAGAGTGATCGTACAAAAATCGCTCTCGAAAAAATAGTATTTTAAGAGTAAAAAATTTCGCCGACTTCATTTTATTTTTGATATCTTAAACTAGCTACTGTCCAAATTTGGCAGCAATCGAACAAATTCCCTTTGACTTGTAACTCTTTAAAGTATCCCCTTCAGGTGAAAAAATTGTTTCGAGAAAACAGCGCTGGAAAAAAAATTGCATTCTTCGCAAACAAACTCCGTCCACAAAAAACAGTCAACTGGGTTCTCAGATAACTGAGCCAATCAGCGCTTGGAAAGTTGACTTCCTCCTCCTGGTAAAATTTACGCGCCTTATCTTCAATTAACGTAGTGTTTCGAATTGCGCTCAGAGCGGACAGAATGTCTTTTTTCGTTGCGTGTTTTTTTTCTTGAAGCTGTTGGAGCAAAATGAGTAAAGGAACAAAGGCAACGACCGCTAGAAAGCAAACTAAAGCGGCAAGGCGGAAAAACAAGTTAGTAAAAGAAAACGCGGCAGCTTCAAATGAACCGATAAACTTTAAAGAGACAATGATTATATGGCGATTTCAGAAATCGGGCATGTTTCACTTTCTCCCTTGATGATATAAAAGTGATATTCTGATGTTGATAGAAATAACTTTTGACTGATAAGAAGGCCTTTCAAGTCCAATATCACTGCCACAAAAAATGGCAAGAACTCTTTCGTTTATTTATGACAGATTCGACGGAAACTCTTTGGCTGATATGTTAGAAAAAAGCGCGTCAGATTGGATAGGAAGAAACGAGCTAGCCAGAAAGAACATGTATTATCATTACGGCGCCTTACTCAGCCCTCGGGCTCGACTCGATCTTCTGCAGGCTTGATCCCATAGCCGTAACTTCAACTTTTCGCCAACTTTCGCTTGTTCGCTCATTGCTACTGCTGTATTTTAATTTTTGGTTCGCTTCTTTCGCTTCTATGAACTGGTCCACGGATATTTCCATGGTCTAGGCTTATTCATACTTAAAAGGATTATTCAAAGGAAGATGCTGTCATAGTGGCTGATCAACTGAGTAGCCAGTTCTTCACATCTGTATAATCCCGCGAAACTCGGTAGCACTGTCAACCAGGAGGTAAACTTTTATTTTCGGTGAAAACGTGAAACCGCGATTTCTCGGCCAATATTTAGTCTTTTTCAATTTTTTGTTAAAATTAAAGATCACACTTCGACCAATATTTTGACCCAAACATCCAGATTTGAAGAAAATTATCGATCTGAAGTTATACTGTGACCTTAAGGCAAGGAACCCCAAGAAAGAGAAAGAGTCTTGTGTAAAGGACTACTACCTAAAAGATATCTAACACATCTGATTTTGTAATATTAATAGGCCTTTTATTAGTCTGAAACCAGCTTGAATGTTCTTTAATTCAGTAAATAAAGTAGTTAGCGTCAGATGAATTTTGGTCTTTGCGAATTGTTAGTGTCATCAATAAGAAGAACGCGATCGAAGATCTTTATCACATTGGAAAAATCATTTTATATAACTATAACACTGACTTGGCCTAAGATCGATGCTCGAGTTACACCGCATTTAATGTACTTATAGGACAAACTATACCCGTTCTAATGCTACTATGGTGCCCTGACTACGGCTGCTGTGGCCGAAAAGCTCTGGGGAGAGCACTTCTCGGTGGTCTGCCAAATTTTAAGTTTAGCAAAGCGAAATACAAAGTTGTCAGAAACATGTGCCGTAGGGAGTTTAAAATCTCTTTTACTTAGTTTGTCAGAGCCAAATGGCTTCGCTCAAAGGACGATGGCCGTTATTCGCCTTGCTAGGAGGGGCAGATTATTTCTGAGCGAAAGCGAATGCCATACACTTTGTACAATAACTGTAATTACCTAAGACAAAATGGCGGGAAATGTAGCAAAGTAATTTTATATGTGTTTAAGTTTTCAAAAAACTGCACTCCAAGCCGTCCATTTCAGTGTTCGGCTGGACTATCGTTTGCTTTTTGCTACTTTGGATGTTCATTATTTCACTGTCCATTTGGTTTTACAATTTCATGACCTGGGAAGTCGTTTTCGTAACCGAACATTCCCTTATTCTTGATATAGCGCCAATAACTGCTAACATTTTCTTGTATATTTCATGTCAGGCAATGTTGTCCCAAGTCAATGGGACCATTTATTCAGGAAGTCTTCCTTATCAAAGATGCCTCATTCCTGGCATTCCTGCAGATGCACAGCACACAGTGCGGTACGCCACTAACTATATTATTGTCCCTCTTGACGTGTTGGTAGCCTTTCTCTCGCTCTTGAGCAATGGCCTTGTTGTCATCGTTGTAATCCGGACAAGATCTCTTCAGAATCCTCCGCTGTTACTGCTATGCAATCTGTCAATAAGTGACTTGCTGTGGGCTTTGTATACCATTTTAAGAGCCACCGTAAGATATACGAGTGAAGGATTTTGCCCTGAAAAACGGACAGGGCCTTGGGTTTTTTCGTTGTGTTTCGGAGCAACCGTTGGTAACCTGGCCTTTATTAGTATCGACCGGTATTCAGCGGTGAGTAAACCTTTGCTGTACCGCAGCAATGTGAAAAGATCACGAGCTTTGAAACAAGCGTTGGCAGTTTGGCTTTTCAGTTTCATTTCATCGGGATTCATTTACGCAAAAGAACATTCTTTTATTTCTGGTATAGCACCACTAGTCGCTATCCGTTTGATATATGTTTTTTCCCTAATTGTAATTGTTTCTTCTTATATTGGCATACTTATTGCAAATATTCGCCACAATCGAGCCATGCATCAGCAAGGGCAAGGAGGTCAAATGCTCGCAATAATAAAACGAGAGAAAAAATTGGCAAACACAGTAGGTTTGATTCTGCTTGTGCTACTGTTAACTGTCTTACCAGCAATTTTTTACCCGTCAATTCTGTTAATTTTAGGGTTTACAGATCAGGTTGCAAATCTCGCTGCCTGGACACCATTTCTTGGTTTCGTTATCTCATTAAATGGATTGTTAAATCCGCTTTTGAACTGTGGACGGAATGAGGACGTTCGTAAAGCAGTGCGTGCCCTAATCGTCTGCTCCAGAAGGTTGGCTCCTCACCCTCCTATAGCTAGTCAAACAGGCAGATCTCATTCTTCCCGTAATGCCAATGTAATAGAACTCGTCGAGGAAAATGTTTAACGCTCCAGTGACAATTAAATATACTATTGTGATCGTTTTATGACATTAACGTATCTATAAGAAATTTCTTTAATGTAGTGATTTCGAATAAATACTAAATAATTGGATTAAGGAGTCATGTAATTTGCCATTTGTTAGGAGAAAATAAAGGACCGGAACGCATGATTCAGTCCATTCTAAAGAATCCAGAATCCTAACTCCTATTATATATTCTTTTTAGTTGGATGAGACCATGTTCCTGAGTATCTTAGTTAGGTTGGGGTGTCCACTACTTTAGATCACGTAACCCTTTGTACAAACGGATCATCCCAGGTAGACTGCGGTGTCAAAAACTTGGGACGAAAATCCCCGTGCACAAACATAAAATAACGTCAGTTAGGCTGGGATGTCCACTACTTGGGCCAAGAAAACCCATTTACAAACACATCATGCCAGTTAGGTTGGGATGTCCTCTATTATGCCATTTAGTCTGGGGCGTTCACACACACATATTAATTTAGTTATTCTAATAATCTAACTCTGTAGAGCCATTCTGAAGCTAACATGTACTAAAAAAGAATTCTTTAAGCTTTCTCTTTAAAAAAAAGCGGAGAAGGAAAAACAGCTATAATAGGATTCAGCGAATTATAAAACTTTGGGTCTTGAAAATAAATTGAGAACTGTCTGGTGTTCGTTCTGCATAGTGGCACGTGAAAAGAGTGGGCATTCCTTGTATTACGAATTTGAATTTGATTGTTTATTAGGCCGGCCCCTCTTTGTACCAAAAAAAACCTCATATATCGAGCAACGAGAGGGCGACATTTGATGGAAGGACTGAACGGATTTTTTTCAGATACTTGCCTGGAGGTTTTGGCGAAAGAATATTTGCTGTCCAACTCAAGTCGTCCACATAAGCCAGAGACAGTCAATTTCTCCAAATATTTCACCCATCTGAGTGAAAAGTGATGACTTGTTCTTGCCCTGTATAACCTTATTTAGTTTGTCTCTCCATGGCCACGTGAAATTGCACAATTTCACCACAGAGGGACAACAATACGATGGAATTTAGTACTGTGATGAAATTATAAAAAAGCCCCTAAATGTATTCAAGCTTACAAATAGCAAAACATTGATTACCTCAACCCTATCACAACTATCAATTTGCCATACCTGTTACATAAAGAAGGCCAGATAATGATTTAGGTCATTTCTCTTATTGCCTTATAGCGACGTAAGAGAATTGAAATAATTTTGTTTGTGTGACGCGAATCTGACGTCTGGTCATTCTCGCACCCAAAGCCAGCCGTCCCTCTCTGCCAGTGAGGCCTTGGCGCTAGGAAATGTCCTTCTGGGGACCCATGTTTCTCTGGTTGATCGATCTTTAACTGAAACCACTAGATATCTTCGGGAGGCAAAGCAAGAGAGCTTTGCATTTGCGTGAAAAAAACCGGTGAGAATTTCCCGCTAAGAACTAGAAAAAGACAAATCAGTTACAAACCTTAAAATAGTGTTTGTCCAGCCGGTTTAATAAGAAATGTTGGTATGTCTGATTGTCAATTGCAAACTACAACTACCTACAATTAACTACAATTGGCATTAGAGCTCTACCGACTGAGATAACGGAACAGATACATCAACCTTACTGCTATGTTTTGTTAAGGTGATTCCTCAGAAATAAAATTTACCGATGAATTTTTTGTAAACTTTCTCTGAAAGTTCCTACAAAGCACTGTTTCGAAAAATAAAATAAAAAAGATAGGTCACCATTCTCGCAAAAGGGATATGATGAGCCAATCTTGCCCCATTTATGCCTGTATTCGTGATAATCTCGCGCGTTATTCATTGGTCTACGTTACATTTTGCGGTAGCTGAAAGGACAGTTTATCGAAGTAATATTGGGAAGAAAACTTGACAGGAAGAAAGCATGGAACATGTGAAACAATATTATATAAAATTTGTGGAAAAAATCACACTATTTAAAACGAGGTAGACGAAATGCGTTCGTCGAGTCGATGTTTTCGTGGTCATAATTTACATCTTAGAGTAACGGTTTTGTGCACGGTTTCAGCTATATCTTTCTTTCCTTCCGATAATTTTTTTTTAAAAATTCTTTTAGATTAAAGAGGATAACATGGGCACTACTATTATGTAATAAAAAATATAGGTCACCATGCTCGTTTAAGAGAAAACGAGCTTTTATTTCGCTGTCAAGCCTTGCTTGTGGGAAATTTCTTACGTTTGCACGTGCACGCGCTCATTTTCGCGCGCTAATGACGCAAAAATTGTGCACAGTAGGGATGCGCAATGCAATACTGAGGAATCACCTTCAGTACTCTTGCTTTTGCACATTAAAGTTACGATAAGTTGGGTCCAGTGGGGTGGAGCACCCGCTTAGCGGTGTCAGTCACTAGATTAGATTATTTTCATTTAAGACACTGCACGGTAAAACATTCGTCAGCTCAAAATACCTAATATATA
The DNA here is from genome assembly GCA_019787425.1 of Platygyra sinensis. NCBI lineage: Eukaryota > Metazoa > Cnidaria > Anthozoa > Scleractinia > Merulinidae > Platygyra > Platygyra sinensis. The sequence continues at coordinate 7,643 of JAHPZR010041157.1, read as the reverse complement.
AAGCCTAGCGCCTAATAAGACTGTTCCAAAGACTGTTCGAAGTTATTCGGTTAAATCTTAAAGACATGTGGGCTATTGAACAAGTGTGAGGTAGAAATGGCTGGGTATTGGCCAAGTGCTTATTTTGCGTGTTTATATGGACCGAGACGAAGTCGAGGTCCATAAACTCGCACAAAAAGAACGAGGCCAGTATTCAGCCATCTTGACTGAACAAACTGGTCAATAAAGGATTTATTACATGGCTTTCGGGAAAATTTTTCTTGCGGGATATAGTGCGTAGTCCCGAGCGGGCAAGAGTGGCTCCATTTTGCCTGCTCGGGTAGATGTAGCCAAACACAGGGCGCGATTTGGGTCATCTTGCCCGCTCGCAGAGCTAGCCATATGATAAGTATGGTTATCTTGTTAACCTGGTTTTTCAAACTGGCCGGAATAAAGAGATTTCTGTTTAATAGAGATATTAGAAGTTGTTTTCCATTTATTTTTGTAATAATGTCTCGTCAATGCCAATAGCTTATACTTGCTTTTGCTAAATGAAAAGCAACATGTTTTCTTAAATACAGTAATCTCTTTTTCTAAAATGAAATTTTATTACCTTGGTTAGACAAAAGCTTAAAACTAACTATCAAGTCATGTATCTAGCATTGCTTTTTCAATAGTTAGTAATTTGGTTATTGAACCAAGTAGTTTAGGCTCGATTACCAGCCGCTGTTCGGGAAATGAGCCCGCGCTCCTCCCCCGAAGACACGGAGAGGGTAGATCAGACACGAGAGAGCGGCGCAAATCGAGCCTACGGATACTGAAATTGACGCTCTTCTTTGCTAAATGGTAAGGTGAGGTTAAATGGCCCCAGCTCATACTCAGCACAGCTTATCCCAGTCTCAATTGCACTGAGCATTTTTCCCCATAGATGGGATGTTAGTCCACAAAAGAGACCCTGGTTGAGTGGAGTGAATGTACAGCAATTTAAAGGAAAAGAAAATCTAAAATATGTTGATCAAACAAAACTCGTCGACCACATAGAACTATTGTAGTCACAGACCTATCTTGTCAATCGAAGTAGCCAGTTTTACTTCACGAACGATGTCCTAACCAGTTAAACGGTATACGTGCACATTTGGCTCTATTTTTACAAATACGAAACAAAAAGATAATAGCAGAAATTAAACGAAGTAACTTGTGATTTATTTTACAAGTGAAAAAGGTTTCTGAAACTCTGATGAAGGCTATAAAGCGAAAAGAAACCTCTAGAATAACTTAAAAATTCAGAGTAAGTCCAGGTGTTTAAATGAGATTCTTTTTGACAGTTGAGAGAGGGAAAATTCTTGATCGAAAAAAAAAAAAAACGTGTGTCTGTTAAAATTTAATTACAACTCCAGCGAAATTGCCGAAAATATTATATTTGACATGCTTTTTTGAAATCGTAACAAAACAATCTTATAAATAAAAAAAATACTAAGAAATCTTTGTAAACTAGGTGAAAACTGGGTTTAAATTTTCATCTTCTTGGTGACGTAAATACAGGCATGCATGTTCCTTGTACATTTAACGTGATTTATATGACAAGGGAAAGGTCGAGAGATTTGAAATACGAAATACGTAAGTGTATGCCACACTTGACAAACTTACCTTCAATATAATCAAAGGCTACTCGCCCCAAAAAGAAAGAAACATTTCACCCGAGCCACTGTGAGTGTTATCTACTCACTGTGGAATAAAACAGGTTTTACAGTGCGTTTGCTCGAACCGGGGCCATCCAAACGATGAAAACCAATCAGACTGAGGAACTGAAACAATAGAATACAATAGAGCAAAGCAAAAAGAACGTACCGTTCCCGGATGGGCTTGAACCTCCGACCTTTCGGTTAACAGTCGATCGAGCCAAGCAGACTTCCTTGGAAGCTTCCGTGCAATTTTCATCAAATTTAGTTGCGTAAATAAAATTATAACTTACGTGTAAAGCTTCTGCCACATTATTGTATCGGTTTTCAATAAAATAAAAAGCGAGAAACCGGGCTTCAAATAATTATCTTAAGTCACTTACCCCATGTGCAGTTTTGTAAGCACAGAGAGAGATAGAGAGTTTAAAAATACTGTCCTGAGAAAGTCTGGAAAACGCATTTCAATGAAGAGTAATATAGTTTTATAGCCATCTGAAAAATTGCACACATTCTACTCACTTGAGTAACGACGTCAGAGCCCAATGTCTCAGGTAGTGTACGCATAATTGCAATTAGGTTGTCATAGAAAAAAGCAAAAAGCCAAAGTCAAATGGGATTTACTAGTTAGCATGTAATTATCATAGCTTGCAACATTCAAAACACACACGATTATAGCTGAATACTAATCACGTGATGAGTGAAATCATTTGCATAGTTTCATGGTGTCATACTAATGAAATTCGAGGCTGATTCATCTAACGAATTTCAAACATGTTCGAATTACAAACGTACAATTAAAAAAAACTAAAGAAATAATGGCTCATTTTTTTTTTTAATAAATGTAGTCTGGGGTAAATTCCAGGAAAGCGACGCGTCTTTTAGTTTAGTGCTAAATAGAAAAGCCATGCGGTTTAACATGTTGCTAAGAATTTATATATGGTACAGGAGTTTAGGTCAGATACCTTCCACCTTACAGCCCCGATTT
>JAHPZR010041156.1:2500-15000 GCA_019787425.1 Platygyra sinensis | reverse complement strand
ACGTTAGGGAGTAAAATGTTGCACAATCCCTAGGGAAATATCACTACAGTGTTAATATATTACTCGGTTGTTCATCTTTTCGCTTCTGAATTTCTATTTAAGTGATTAAGATATTATTAGAAGTAAAGTTACGAAAATTAAAGTTTTAACTGCTGCTTGCTTGTAGTAAAATCATATGTAAGATTACTTTTTCGTTAACTTTTTGTTTTTTTTTATTTAAACGCATTTGTTTTTGCTTTCCCAATGGCCCCAAAGCTAATAAAGGGAGAATACAATTATAATGTTCACTTCGTTTATTCAGGCTCACACACACACAACACACAAACATTGCAATGAAACACCGAGTTAAGATAGCTCAAAACAGTTTCCATTTTTGAAAATTTAAGGTGGTTCTGAACCTTATGTACAGGATATTTTTAAACTTTGCCAAAAGTTGCGTCATGTTTATCAAAACTGGGTAAAATTAAAAAAATAACCTTTCCGTTTTTTACTAAGGCCCTAAAGCTGTAATTAAGGGTGTTTTAGGAGGTCATACTGTCGCGTTGGTAACCTATTGTGCCACATAAATAACAACAACGTGCTCACCAGTGATTGGGAAGTTTTTTGAAATCATGGTTGTAGCATCAAGTGATAAAGAGTGGTTATACATAGCCAGAAATTCCGAACCGTAACCCCCCGCGAAGCGTGACGAAACACTGCCATGTGCTCTGCTCTTATTTATAGGAAAATGTATGGAAATGATCGTTCAATCGATCCCTAAAGAAATTAAGGTAGTTGAGTTTCTTAGCTCGCATCCAAAGTTCTTTCGTTGTGGTAATACCTTTAATTTGGAAGTGGTTTCGTTGCTGGAAGTACTATAATTCTTGCGGTTTTTGCTTTTGAACAATCGCACAATAACTACGAGGATCCGCCATACTAACCTTTTAATTTCATGCAAACCATTGAGTCTTTTTGACAGCTTCTTCATCTTGCTAATGAATGGAATCATGTACTCGAATGTGGAACTTCAAGAACACATGTAGTACTTTCAATGTCCATAATATTTGGCCCTCTTCGAGCTGGATATCTTGCGGTTTTTTCATTTAAAGACGCTTGAATTTCCCGAACATTTCTCCGCTTTGTCTGCACGGTTTACATAATTGCTCGCTCCAAACAGTCGATGTACGCGAGCTGTTTTCTCCGCTTCAAGTGAACTTTTCACAACTAAATTTCACCGCCATTTTGAATATGCTTGAAGCTATCTTCCAGGCTTCTTTTGGCAACTTTTTGAAGGAGATAGAGCCTGGGACTTGGATTCCCTTGGGTCTTTTCGTACTGCGTGACATAACAGTCACCGATCGAAAATGATTCTCGATCTGATTCACGGCTACTCAAAACCGCTTGAAAAGCCTTCTTATTCATACAAAATCGAAAGGGAGAACAGAGGAGACTATCGGTAGAGTTTTTAAACAGCTTATTTTGGTGAAATTATCTTTCACCTGCAATAATAAATTCGAAATAATCTTTATGTTCTGCGACTCAAAGTTTGCTTGCCGGCAACGGCGCTGGCGTGACTTGTTTACGAGAAAGCCGTGAGCCAATCACAACACTGAATGTAGCGACCTGTGTAACGCCTCTCATGGTTCGGAATTTCTGGCTATGAATAAAAATCTAAGTGCTAGAAACTGTTTTGAGCCACCATAAGCTTCACCTAGAAGTATATTATTTTGACTATCATTAGCATTAACTATAAAAATTTGTACTTCTCGAAAAAAAGCACAGTTGACATCGCAATTTACCAACTGAATACCGTACAATAAAAAATTTAGTTTCCTAGCGTCGCTGCTCCATGGCCACGTTTCCAATCACCGAGAATATTTGCAGCTGGTTAGAGAGGGCATGACGTTGAGTGGCAGATCTTGGACGAAACAAAGAAAAGTGTTTCACCGATTCAGAGCCATGACCGCACTCGCAAATAGGCGACGCACAATGATTAACTTACAGCTCAAGTCACAAGGTACGTAGGCTTACATTTTTGGGCACAATATATCGAATTAATCGGTAAACGATTTCTATATAGGACATATGAAGACCTGTGGTCTCGGTTGTCTAGGATGGCGGCAACTTACAAGTACCTGGGCATTCTTGAAAACTGTATAAATATCATTATTCCAAGAAGGGGATGCCGCACTAAATTCGTGATTCCTTGGGCCTTACGCAGTCTCGAACGATAGAATTACTTCGCCACTGTCTTCGTTCCAGACCACTGTCGGTGATCGGTACGATGCTTTCGCTGAACGAACCTTCAGTTTTTGACCGATACCCGGCTGTGCTACTAGAGGACTCGGCTCTTTGTCGGCTTCTGAAGAGTTTGTAAAGTTTACGAAACGCCCGTCTATAGCTGCGATTGAGGCAGCTGTAAATAATAGGATTAAGGCATGAACTCGCATACTCCATCCATTTGATTACGTTTAATAATGAGCCAGGCACTGGGCATGACTGATCATAAGCGTAACAAAGAATAATAGCAAAAAAAGGCCCCCAGCAGAACACGAACAAACCAATCAAAATGGCGATAGTCTTGGCCGCTTTAACGTCTTTTGCATAGCTCAGGCCCGTCCGCAAGCGATGTACTTGTTGTTTAGCAACGTGATAGATCCTTGTGTACATGATGATCATTATGGTCAGAGGGAGGAAGAAGCTGGCGCAAGCGATGAAATGCATATAACCTTGTTTAGTGTGCCAGCTTGCTAATCGAAGCCCCGAGACCAATATTGCATATAACCAAACAAAAATAATCATAGCAACAGCTCGCACAGAAGTCATAACATTAGGATACGAAAAGGGATCTGTGATAGCAGCATGTCGGTCAACTGAAACAGCGGTGAGGTTCATAATTGAAGCGGTCCCACACAGAATGTCCATACAGTTCCAGAACGTTCTCAGCTGCTGACTGAACATCCAGCGATTTGAGGTCACCTGTAACGCGCACCAGAAGGGCATCGCTACCATGGCAACCAATATATCGGCCGCACTGAGACTGACAACAAAGTAATGGCAGACTGTTCGGAGTTCTTCAAACAAATAAAAATTGATACAGACAAGAGAATTTCCAATTAACGTGCAAATTACCAGAAGGCCTCCTAAAAGGGCTGCGAAGATGTGTTCAGTATCGGTATAAACGGCTGTCTCTGATTGGTCGCTGGTATCTATAGATGTGTTCATTTTGTTGGGTTGCCGCCTCTGTTTGTTTCACCTGCAAAATAAACATTTCCATAGGAAGGCTATTTTGGCTGTCATGAAAAATGTCAATAATTTAACGTTCCATTGATGACGAAACTACACATCAATGTTTCAGCAGTAATAGATTTGTTTAATTTATGGCTGAGATGGTTGATAGTTTGGTTGATATTGAGAATATAATGGGATGAACATTATGAACTTAGCTTCCAACATGATTCAGTTCAACTAAGTTCAGATCATTCATTCAGTTCAGCCGAACTAAGCCGCTAAAACATGTTATTCCTGTTCTTTTAAAATCTTCAGACTATCATGGTTATTTTACATAATGGCAAAGTAACATCTCAGGACGTGGAGATATGATATTACGACTACTCATGGGTGTGCGAGAAACTTCTCTGACGAGGAAATAACTTACCTCTCTTGATAAGAAGCTGGTTGTGCACATGTGTTAGCCCAAGTCTAATAAAAGAAAATCGGCTAGAACGTTAACATGCACTGTCCTTACCTTAACAATGTATGATGATTCTATTGAGTTTCTGCTTCCGCGTTCAACGACAAATGGCAAAACGCAATTAGCAAAATCCTGCTTGCGATGTAAACGGATTTCAATATTACAAAACAACTAATTATTAGCATATTGATGTAGCTGCTTCTGGCGAGAGGTTAATTTGTCTTTTTACACATTGCGTTTGACCACGATTGGCGAACTGCAGCTTTAACCTCTCCTGAATATTTTATGTCAGATTAATTTTTCACCAAACCTAATGATTATCAGGAAAAACAAGTCGAAGGGTTTTTAAAAAAAAAAAAACAAAAACAAAAACCTCAATACTTTGCATGTGAACGTAACTAAATCGTTTTCGTTGTTTCTCCGCAATGCACTTAACCAAGACTGTTAAGACTAAGCCATTGAAAGTTTAATTACACTGCTGTAAAACACAGAAGGTTGTCATGGTAACCACCTTTTAATTATATATACCAATGCCACTCCTTTTGAGCAAACTTAAATATTTCTTCAGTGTACAGCACGTAACAAGGCAAAGAATTCACACAAAATGTCTGTGGAATATCGTTAAAGTGCTCTTCATATTAATATTTGATATTTAAGCATCTGCCGGTACAGAAGAACAATGAGTGGCATCTTTTTCAGGAAGCAGTGATTATTTTTCATCCAAGCGTATTTTCTAACCTCAACCCCAGAGCTTCTCCTTCGTCCTTCCTGACTCAAATTGATTTAAAATAGAACTGAATTCGTTACGGGCTTATTTGCCTTGGTGAATCATGTGTTTCATTCACAGCGTATCGGCCCGACGAAATAATTGACAAACAGAGGACACAATCAGCAAGTGTAGTAAACATGAACATGACCCAATGACTTGTGACACGCATAAATATTAGAAATTACAATATGCTTGTGCCATATACTACGAAGCTGTAGAGTACACCATAGAGAGTTTGAAGTTTAACTAGTCATACCATGAGGCATGCAATTCAATTTTCCGATCATATAAAAGCCTTTAAAAAAAACGCTACGCCTTTAAAAACTGTTTAAATAAAAAAAGAACAGTACCTCCTAGTCTGAAAACAGCCGTTCTTCTTCCCTCCTGACCCGTATGGCGTTTCGCGAAACTTCACTCGGGCCGGGAGGGAAGAAAGATGGTTCTTTTGCAGGATTGGCATTGCTCTCTGCTCTTAAGGTAATTCCCTTGAAATAAAACTGACAATAGATTTTCGGAAAAAATCTGAGTCCCAGATGGGATTTGAACCCACGACCCTCCGTGATCTGGTCGGATGCTCTAACCACTGAGCTACTGGAGACTCTATGGTGAGCAAGTCTCGAATGGATCCGCATCGCGCAGTTATACAGCCAAGTAATGACTGGCACACATAAACTCACTAACAGCGTCACGCTGTCACATTAAAGCATATCAGAAGTTCAGTGGTTAGAGCATCCGACTAGATCACGGAGGGTCATGGGTTCAAATCCCATCTTGGACTCGGATTTTTTCCGAGGTCTCCATAAATTCAATATCATGTTGTTGTTATTTCATCTTTGATAGATTTTCGTTCAAACTTTGCCCACTGAATATTTATATTTATCGTACGAGAAATTCAATTTTGAAATAAAAAATAGGGGTGCACATGCTCATTAAGGAGCACTAAAGCATTGAAAATGACCCATTTTGGCATTATTTAATGCTTATTAGAAGAACGCATTCCCAGTAATAATTGTACATTTTTGTGACCGAGACTCATGAGAACACAAATTAAACCGGAGTCAATACATTGTGTCGGACACAAATAAACTTTTTAAGTTTGATTTAGACAGAAAGCTGAATGCTTGATTAAAATTTCAACCAAATTTCCTGACATGGTTACCATACGGCAAAATAGAAAAGACCACAGTTTACCTGCTATTTTCGTTATTTATTCAACTTTCAGCAATAGAAATCAGATTAGTCTTTCCTCAAGCAAAGTTTACGATTACAATGACTGAAAAAAAAGTCGGGGTGCCCGTGCTCGTTGGTGAGCTATAGCCATTTCCCAACAGACAGAGCTTAATAACAAGGCAAATCCGCCATGTTTTCAATGTGCGCGTGCACGAGGGCGTGCTAAATGACGCCATAAATTATGCGCAGAGAGGATGCGCAGTGCAAATGTGAGGAATGACCTTAAAATTCAAGTCCCGAGTTTAAGAAACAGTCGAGGTCAGTGTTAAACCAGCAAGATGACTGTGCCGGGCTGAACGCGCGCTATGATTGGGTGATAGTCGAGCTAGTATTTCCCTATAATGGACACGGACATTATGATTAAAGTAAATGCACAGCTGACTTGCAAAAACTGACGCGGGTAGTGAATTACTCAAAGACCGACTTTGCCTCATTAGCATACGATTTTGCATAGTGAAGACATCACTCAGCTAGATACGAGTTCAGTGACACAAGGTATACAGTGAAATGTTTAGCGGTGATATATTACAGGAGAAAATTATTGGCTTTTAAAATTTGCCAAATATTCGGGTGGCAAAACTGTTATCAAATCCCCTTCGCACAAGAGCTGAGGGATTTTCATCGGGATCAAATTCCTTGGAACAGTTAATCCTAGCTAATCCTACTATACTCTTAATTTCTATATTTAGAGGTGGTATATTTTTAGCTCGATCAGAAACTGAGTCACAATAGAAGATCATTTTTATTATCATTCGATACACTTTTTCTTCCTTTCCATTGGCCAAAAGCCCACCACGTGACCTGCAAATGACTGCCTACAAATAATAATCTGCTCATACGTAGTACCGTCTAGACGTGATTTCCTGCAAATAATATTCTGCTCATGCGTAATGAGCCACATTCTCGAGAGATCGCTTCCCTGGGCTGCCAGGAAGTGATTAAAATATGAAAAGGCTTGTCGATTGAATGATAAAACAATTATTGAACTCGGTTATCGCAAAATATCGTAATTTTTCAGCGTCTCGCAGATCAATTAGTTGCCTCACCCTTCGGCTTCGGCAAATAATTGATCAGCTCGCCTCTGACAAATTACGTTATTTTGCTCAACCTCGTCCAATTATTAATTATCATTCGACGCATATTCCTTTCCATTGGCCAAGAGCCCTCCACGTGACCTGCAAATAACTGCCTAGAAATAACGGTCTGCTTATGCATAGCACTGTCTAAACGTGTTTTGCTGCAAATAATATTCTGCTCACTGATGATTAATTGGAACCGCGCTCACGAGAGAAAAATGGCAGATCGCTTCCCTGAGCTGCCAGGAAGTGATTAAAATATGAAAACAAACCTGGTGATCGAATGATAAAACAATTATTAAACTCGGTTATAGGTTATCGCAAAACATCGTGATTTGTCAGTGTCTCGCCGCAGATCAATTATTTGCCTCAGACCTGTCCAGCTTTTTACGATACGGTCCAAGGGCCGGAATTTTTCCCCGATGCCTATATTTCGCTCCTAAAAATTAGCGGTAATCATCAATCTTTTGCCTGTTTTACACTTCTTCCATCGACGAAAAGTCAACGCAGGTTTATCGCTGTTCACTTTAAAATGGCAAGGAAAGTCACTGTAAGTAAATTCAATTGAGTGTTTTGAAGTTGTGAGAGTTCGCTTGATTGTTTGTAGCCGTGGCGCTGTAATGGCGGGGAATTCTGTGTTTCTCTCGCCGTAAAATTTGAGTCAATTTCAGTCTAGTTTACTTTTGATCGATGCTGTATTTAGGACGAATTTCTGTGGAATACATATATCTTATTAGACGTTTTGTTGTGTAGTATCGCTGGGTATTTTTACGAGTTGTGCCGTATTTTGGCGAGCCCGTAGGGCGAGTCAAAATACAAACGAGTAAAAATTCTCAACGATACTACACAACAAAACGTCTAATAAGAGATTTATTATCAAACACGCCAAATTGGTATGTTCGCGCGAGGATATTTATTTACAGGGAATGCGTGACAGAGGTATGCGAAGTGGAACGGAATTGGCGCGGGAAATCCAGCTAACTGATTGGTCAACGGCAGGAAACCTGTCTAACCGGTCCTCTGGCACACAGCGGTCAAACGTGTGGCGCGTGCGCAGTTCCAGCCAAAACGTTCGCCTAACAAAGTCTTAAATTTTCGAAAATTTTCGCTTTCAAGCCCAAAGTTAAGACAGTCGCTGAAAGGTTAAGCTTTATACTTCGCATATGACCAGGGAATTTACTAATGGCATCCTCAGAGACTCCCAGCTTGTAATTTTCTCGCACAGTACTATTTTTATAACATTTTCCTACAGAAGTCTTGCAGGTTTTCTCTTCAAACTCTTGCAAAGTTCGAGGCGACGAAGACCGGAAGTGGCGTTGGATTTTTGCGTTTGACCGCTGTGTGGTCCTCTGGAGTACAAATACCGCGTGATATTTGTACTCGTTTTGGGCGTTTTTTGTACTCTGCGAAGTGCAGTTGGATAATTAACTTAAGGTGGCTGAACACAGTTTTTGATACCTCTGTTTCATTTACATTTTTCTCTAAAACCCTTGATCCTTTGGTCACCAAAAATGGCAGCAAGCAAGTTAATACAAACTTTAACTTTTTGATAATTAAGCTGACGTATGCACCGTTGCCAACATGATGCAACATGATGAAATATAAACAGGTGTTTAAAATCGGTTGTGTTTATTTGCAGAAAATCTAGTCATTAGATTTTCTTTATAATTTGCATGCAACAATACTCGCAAGTTAGCGCTATTTTTGCCCCCGCAGGGTTTTTGGCCCCAGAGGGCCAAAAACCCTAGGAGGCACCTTAGGACTCCCCGCGTAATAGAGAGAGAAGAAGAGAGAATGTAGGTATTTCCGGTATATAGCCGCAAAAAATCTCGATTTGATCGCTTGCACGCCCGCAAGGTATCGACGTTTTTCCCGCAAACGCTCATGGGAGGCCAGCAAAGGGACACGGGCGCGAGGACTTGCGGGATCGGTGTCTTTGCCACGAACTTTATCCTTGGTTTAGATCTCGAGTTCAAGCGTCCCTGAAAAGCGTTTGTATTTGCCGGCCTCTATTACTATTTCAGCGCGATCAAATAAGTTCGCTTCGAAATGGCCGAGATTATGATCTAAAACAAATTGAAAACGCTTTCAGAGATCCTGAAGATGGATTTTGGGGGAAAAACAGCTCAGAGAGTCCTGAAGTATACTAAATCGAAATTCGAGGCCAGTGTGGTTCATTTGCGACTAAATAGCTAAATCAGTACAGTACCTTCCGATCGTCAGAATTACCCAAGGATAACAATAAGGTGACAGGCCTGCGAGACTCCCATTCACGTGTAGTAGCCGCTTAGGAAGTTTTGCCCCTTTTGTATGGTACGATCGGAGGATCTTTGAATATTTCGCTAAGCACTAATCCTGTGTTTAAGGGAGACATTTCGTCAGAGTAAAGCCGTTAGAGGTCATATTTCTGTGTGGCTTCCGCTGTTATCCGCTTGTAATTTGCAGAGTTTGACATCTCTGTTTTTTTGCCAGTTTTTTTTCTCTTGATATTGCAAGATATGTTTTAGGTTCTCTCAAATGTTAGCTCTGGAGGAATAAAGTTTGAAATATTCCTTTGGCATCTCGTTTATTTGGATGGCTTATTTTCACAGAGTAATCTTACGGCAGGGATCCAAATGTAAATGTTTTGCGTCGTTTTCATCGAGGACAAAAAGCTTGACTCTAATTTGCATATATGGCGACTGTAACGCGATACTTTTGTTTACATTTCACTTCTGTTGTGCTTTCGAGAAACGTTTGCTCGTACACTCTTTTCTTTTCTAAGGATGTTATTTTTCCGGCCCAGACTGAATATTCTTATTTTTCTGCCGATTTTAGGCTGAAAATATTCTTGTATTATTCTTACATTATAGCTTATGGCATTTTCGTTTTATTTAGAATTTATTACGCTATCAAGTACAAGTGTTTGGTTTCTGGATCTGGATCGCGTTCAGCACATTGTGCATGTGCTCTGGACACCACTTTTCGTAGCGAGGTCAAGATGTCACGTCAAACTATATTCTTATATAAAAAAGAGTTCATATCAAGACAATTGTTTTTGTTTTTAGTATCTGACTAGAACAATAACGTTCAATATTATGGTTTCAATGAGCAGAAATATCAGAAAGCGGGGGCAGCTTTAGTGATAACTATTACTAGTAATAATAATAGTAGTATACCTGGCTCATATGACCGGTAACCAATCAGGAGCCGAGAAAGACAATAGGCTATTGTTTCGAGAACAATAGACTCTATTGTTTTCCAAATCCAAGATGGCCGCCACAAATTTCAGCCAATCAGGAGGTGAATTAAGAATTCAAGATGGCGGTGCCCATGGAAGTCGGCCATGTTGGAAAACAACCCACCAGCCTCAACGGAGGACTGGTATCGGTCTTACAGATTTCCATGGCGACACAAATCACGCCAGGGTTTTCGCAAAAATGTCACGCAACTTTAAAATCCACGTGACTAACTTTGATAAATAGGAGTTTGTTTTGGGCGAGAAAATGGCCCACTGGACGCGAAGGCCTGGGATCGGTCTTATCATATTTTTTCCCTTCGGACTCGAGAATCAATCTACACGCATGTAAATCAAATGAGAAACAATTGTATTTATTAAAAAATCCTAATTCTTTACAAGAGGGACCTGTGTCCAATTTGCAAACAACGTGTGTGCACTACTAATTGAAATACATCAAGTGGAAATCTAAACTCATTGATCTCAACTGTTCCCTTGAGAAAAGCATCATTCAAAAGAATCTTAAACAAACAAAAGACATTTTAAACCACCGTTGAAGAATTAACATATTAAGTCAGAGATGAAACGTGAAATGAATTAAAACCGAGCGCACGCTTAGAAACTAAACATCTAAGGTATTTCAAACAAACGTTCGTGCTTGAAGTAAAGATCAAACAAACATTGTAAATCGCATCGCTCCTGATTCAACAGCCGCACAAATTGTAGATCGGTCTAAGCGGTTCTCTAATAGTGGCAAGAATAATTCACTTACATCAACCATAGTCCTTTGAAATTCCTCCAAAGCGATGCTCAGCTCTTGATCACTTAGTTTCATAATCGCCAAGACAAGAATGCGAAAAAGTGTGTCCAACTTCGTCACAAGTAAAATGATTTTGCTCAAGTCTGAAAGACTTGTATATAAAAACGTGTATCCAATGAGAAGATGGGGGATAGGGGGTATGCGATATCACATGGTTAAGAACCATTGTGAAGACAGGGGATAGGGGGGTATACCTATGTCATGAAATTGTTATAAACAAAACAAAGAGTCTGATGCATAATGTATGACGTTTATTGAATAATAACAGCATGAAAACCAAAGAGAGAATTGATTACAAGCGGATAACAGCGGAAGCCACACAGAAATATGACCTCTAACGGCTTTACTCTGACGAAATGTCTCCCTTAAACACAGGATTAGTGCTTAGCGAAATATTCAAAGATCCTCCGATCGTACCATACAAAAGGGGCAAAACTTCCTAAGCGGCTACTACACGTGAATGGGAGTCTCGCAGGCCTGTCACCTTATTGTTATCCTTGGGTAATTCTGACGATCGGAAGGTACTGTACTGATTTAGCTATTTAGTCGCAAATGAACCACACTGGCCTCGAATTTCGATTTAGTATACTTCAGGACTCTCTGAGCTGTTTTTCCCCCAAAATCCATCTTCAGGATCTCTGAAAGCGTTTTCAATTTGTTTTAGATCATAATCTCGGCCATTTCGAAGCGAACTTATTTGATCGCGCTGAAATAGTAATAGAGGCCGGCAAATACAAACGCTTTTCAGGGACGCTTGAACTCGAGATCTAAACCAAGGATAAAGTTCGTGGCAAAGACACCGATCCCGCAAGTCCTCGCGCCCGTGTCCCTTTGCTGGCCTCCCATGAGCGTTTGCGGGAAAAACGTCGATACCTTGCGGGCGTGCAAGCGATCAAATCGAGATTTTTTGCGGCTATATACCGGAAATACCTACATTCTCTCTTCTTCTCTCTCTATTACGCGGGGAGTCCTAAGGTGCCTCCTAGGGTTTTTGGCCCTCTGGGGCCAAAAACCCTGCGGGGGCAAAAATAGCGCTAACTTGCGAGTATTGTTGCATGCAAATTATAAAGAAAATCTAATGACTAGATTTTCTGCAAATAAACACAACCGATTTTAAACACCTGTTTATATTTCATCATGTTGCTCATGTTGGCAACGGTGCATACGTCAGCTTAATTATCAAAAAGTTAAAGTTTTGTATTAACTTGCTTGCTGCCATTTTTGGTGACCAAAGGATCAAGGGTTTTAGAGAAAAATGTAAATGAAACAGAGGTATCAAAAACTGTGTTCAGCCACCTTAAGTTAATTATCCAACTGCACTTCGCAGAGTACAAAAAACGCCCAAAACGAGTACAAATATCACGCGGTATTTGTACTCCAGAGGACCACACAGCGGTCAAACGCAAAAATCCAACGCCACTTCCGGTCTTCGTCGCCTCGAACTTTGCAAGAGTTTGAAGAGAAAACCTGCAAGACTTCTGTAGGAAAATGTTATAAAAATAGTACTGTGCGAGAAAATTACAAGCTGGGAGTCTCTGAGGATGCCATTAGTAAATTCCCTGGTCATATGCGAAGTATAAAGCTTAACCTTTCAGCGACTGTCTTAACTTTGGGCTTGAAAGCGAAAATTTTCGAAAATTTAAGACTTTGTTAGGCGAACGTTTTGGCTGGAACTGCGCACGCGCCACACGTTTGACCGCTGTGTGCCAGAGGAC
>JAHPZR010041154.1:5000-16985 GCA_019787425.1 Platygyra sinensis | reverse complement strand
ACAAAATAGCTTCGCTCTCACAACATAGCTGCCAAAATGGCATAATTTTGGTCTTGAATGTATTTCCTCTTTAGAAGTATGCGAATTATCAAAGTTGGAAATGAAGTGTTTACCGAACCGAGAGCTAAGGCCGAAGTGCTAAATAGTCAGTTCTCCAGTGTTTTCAACAACGAAGAATCAGAGAATATCCCAGACCCTGGTGAAAGCCCTATTCCGACTATTGGAACAATAAACATCACAACCTATGGAGTTGAAAAGCAACTTAGCGAGTTGAAGGTAGATAAAGCGTATGGCCCGGATGGAATTCCACCCTGGTTTTTAAAGGAGAATGCCCATGAAATATCAAAGGTTCTTACTGATATATATCAAGATTGTATTGATACCGGAACTGTGCCTATCCAATGGAAACACGCCAACGTGTGCGCTATCCACAAGAAAGGAAAGAAATCGGATCCTTCAAATTATACGCCCGTGTCACTTACCTGCATTGCATCAAAGGTACTTGAGCACATTGTACACAGCCATGTTATGAAGCATCTTTCACAATATGGAGTGCTCACTGATTGTCAACATGGCTTTAGAGCGAAACGATCAACAGAAACACAGCTCATATGTACCATTCATGACATAGCAAGTGCTATCCAGTCTAACAAAACAATTCACGCCGCAATCCTTGATTTTTCAAAAGCATTCGACAAAGTTCCCCATCGCCGACTCTTGAAGAAACTTGATTATTACGGAATTCGTGGCCCACTACATAACTGGTTTGAATCGTTCCTAACACAGCGTACCCAATCAGTGGTAATTGAGGGGGCATCATCTGCCCCTGTAGTTACGACATCTGGTGTTCCCCAAGGAACAGTCTTAGGACCGCTACTGTTCTTAATGTATATAAATGATTTACCTGATAGTCTTAACTCTACTGTTAGACTTTTTGCTGATGATGCATTGTTATATGGGACAATTTGTTGTGATGAAGACACAGCCGATCTCCAAGAGGACTTGTATAGGTTAGAAGATTGGCAACAAAAGTGGAAGATGGAATTTAATCCTTCAAAGTGTAAGATCATGTGTTTTACAACCAGGAGAGATCCACCAAAGCGGGAATACGTATTCTGTGGACAAATCCTAGAAGAAGTGGAATCTCACCCTTATCTGGGGGTAGTGCTCGATAACAAAATGAGGTGGTCACCACACATTGAAACAATCACAGCTAGGGCAAATAAGGTCTTGGGACTTATCAAGCGAAACCTGTGGAATTGTCCAAAGTCAGTGAAAGAAACCGTGTATATGACACTTGTGAGGCCAAAACTACAGTATGCCTGTAGCGCATGGGACCCACATTACCAGAAAGATAAAGCTGCTCTAGAAAGGGTACAGCGGAAAGCAGCCCGCTTTGTCACTGGAAATTACGATCGAACAACGAGTGTGACGGAAATGCTGCAAGACCTACAGTGGGACACACTTGAAACAATGAGAAGACACGCAAGGCTCTCCACTATATACAAGATGTGCCACGGCCTCCTAGATGGGGACTGGGGGGATTATTTGATAACAAGCAAAGAGAGGAGAACCCGGGGAAGCCATGATTTTAAATTCATTATACCGAAAGGACATAAAGATATTTTTAGATTTTCTTTTTTTCCCAGGACAATAACCGAATGGAACAAACTTCCAGAAGAAACCATTTCCAGCCAATCCCTCTGTATTTTTAAAAGCAAACTAATTTAGTTTTATTTTTATCAGTAGTTTTTAATAGTTTTTAATAGTTTTTAATAGTTTTGTATATTTTAGTATAGTTTTATTTATTATTATCTTAGAGTTGGCGTGATGTCCTAAACGATTTTGCCGACATAACGATATTTAGATTTAGATTTAGCAAGGTTATGTATTTATTTTACCGATTTTAAGAAGTGATGTTTTGATGTTTCATTCCTGACATCAATCAGCGTGTAAACAGTTGTTTTGACACTGGGAAAAGTTGAATTTTTTAAATAAATTAATCTCAGAAACATTTTGTTTATTGGGTTTGTTAAATTCGAGATAAAGCAATGGTTCTCGGCTTAAAAGTCCAAGTTTGTGCGTGGTTTAGTCTCGCTCGATTGCCGACTGCGACTGCTCGAATTTTTTTTATGGATCATTTTCCAAAAGAAACGGCGTTATCTTTCGTTTTCTGGCTTCTCGAACCTGTTCAATGCCTCGGCAAGACATTTTTGTAGCTTATCTTTTGCCCAGGCACGTAAAATATTATCCTAATTCTCAAAACTTTCCGCCATTTTAAAACGGCAGAGGGAAAAGCTTTGTAACGATGACGTCAATCGTGCATCTGTACTCTAATAGATCATAGGCGAGAACCAATCAAAATGCGAGAATAACTTGGGTTATGATATAATGAAACATACAAATTGTTTTGAGTGATCTGTAACTGCCTTCCAATAGCGAAGCGCGCGAAGTCTAAAAATAGAATGCAAATCACTGAATTCCCCACGAGTCTCAGTCGACATAAGCTTGTTCTGAGGGAAATACAGGGAATGTAAGCGAAATTTTTGTTTCAGAAGTGTTTTAGGAACACCGGCTTTTGCCCTTAGAGAAATCTTCAAAATCATCCGCCATTCCAGTTTGTTTGTCTGAGTCTTGTCTGAGTCATGACGTCACTCGCGCGCTTCGCTATTTTCATGACTTATTAAAATCACTCGTAGAAAGTCTTCAAACTCAACATATGACAGCGAAATCATAAAGTAAATGCACCGTTTTAATAAGTACATTAAGACGGACAAAACTTTAGATTGGAAAACTTATTTAATGTAAGCTCAAGTTTAAATATACAACTAGTCGGAAAAGTTGGGAAATATTTAATTCAAACAGCATTCAAATACTTACATTCGGAGGCAGAAATGAAACAGTTCGACATCGTTATTTTCCAAACTGAGAAAGTAGAGAAGAATAATTACAAAGGAAATCTTCTCTTTCGACGGTGTGCCGGAAGATAAGAGGTATTGAACCTTAAAATTTCCACAGCAGAATAAAAGCAGCTTTGCAATATCTTCCCACAACTAAGCGACCGAGAAATGTGAAATTCGCCACGCTCAGCAGGAAAATATCAGCCTGAAACTTGTCGCTTATCTGACACAAAGTTGGGCCTTCATTCCCTTAGTCCTGATTGTCTCAGAGCTGTTGCTTAAAAGTACTATAGAGCGAGAAAAAAAATTATCGAATCGAAAAGAAATCATTAACAGAAATGGCGGCGAAACAAACTGCGCGGTTCACTCGTGGCGTTCACGTTTTGCGCATGCTCGCTATGGTTCTCGAGTGATTGACAGATTTCTTTACTGGGGCGATCATAGAAACCAGAAAAGCGGCGAGATCAAAGGTAGCTGCCAGCTCCCCCTGAAACAGATGTTTGGGAAGTAAGTCGAAAACAAAGCACCTCTAAAATAAGTGGGGAGGGGAGGGGGTCGTTGGACTGGGTGGTAATAGCCATCTTGCTCAGAACAGAAACAACTCATAAAAAATTATTTGCTAAATGTTCATTTTCTAAAGAATTAGGTAACCCATTTCCTGAATCTGAAAAGAATGTTAATTTCAAGGTTTCTAATCTAGTAAATTGGTTACGTGCTGTCACTACAATGCGTAACGCTCCTGGCATGGAAAAAAAGAAGTGAAATCAACACCTTTTGATCAAGAGATCTATTTTTGGCATAATTGAACAGTCCGTCTTAGGGCCTCTTCATATGAGCCCGGTAACCGGGACGAATTCTGTGGTGTGTTCATATGGGAAATTTCAGCCCGGTCGACCGGGATGAATTCAAGAAACACAACCAAAATGGTGGAACATAAACTTGTATTGTTCGCGACTGTCATAGCTTTGTGGACTGTTGTAACCTTACTAAATCTAAATCTAAATATCGTTATGTCGGCAAAATCGTTTAGGACATCACGCCAACTCTAAGATAATAATAAATAAAACTATACTAAAATATACAAAACTATTAAAAACTATTAAAAACTATTAAAAACTACTGATAAAAATAAAACTAAATTAGTTTGCTTTTAAAAATACAGAGGGATTGGCTGGAAATGGTTTCTTCTGGAAGTTTGTTCCATTCGGTTATTGTCCTGGGAAAAAAAGAAAATCTAAAAATATCTTTATGTCCTTTCGGTATAATGAATTTAAAATCATGGCTTCCCCGGGTTCTCCTCTCTTTGCTTGTTATCAAATAATCCCCCCAGTCCCCATCTAGGAGGCCGTGGCACATCTTGTATATAGTGGAGAGCCTTGCATGTCTTCTCATTGTTTCAAGTGTGTCCCACTGTAGGTCTTGCCGCATTTCCGTCACACTCGTTGTTCGATCGTAATTTCCAGTGACAAAGCGGGCTGCTTTCCGCTGTACCCTTTCTAGAGCAGCTTTATCTTTCTGGTAATGTGGGTCCCATGCGCTACAGGCATACTGTAGTTTTGGCCTCACAAGTGTCATATACACGGTTTCTTTCACTGACTTTGGACAATTCCACAGGTTTCGCTTGATAAGTCCCAAGACCTTATTTGCCCTAGCTGTGATTGTTTCAATGTGTGGTGACCACCTCATTTTGTTATCGAGCACTACCCCCAGATAAGGGTGAGATTCCACTTCTTCTAGAATTTGTCCACAGAATACGTATTCCCGCTTTGGTGGATCTCTCCTGGTTGTAAAACACATGATCTTACACTTTGAAGGATTAAATTCCATCTTCCACTTTTGTTGCCAATCTTCTAACCTATACAAGTCCTCTTGGAGATCGGCTGTGTCTTCATCACAACAAATTGTCCCATATAACAATGCATCATCAGCAAAAAGTCTAACAGTAGAGTTAAGACTATCAGGTAAATCATTTATATACATTAAGAACAGTAGCGGTCCTAAGACTGTTCCTTGGGGAACACCAGATGTCGTAACTACAGGGGCAGATGATGCCCCCTCAATTACCACTGATTGGGTACGCTGTGTTAGGAACGATTCAAACCAGTTATGTAGTGGGCCACGAATTCCGTAATAATCAAGTTTCTTCAAGAGTCGGCGATGGGGAACTTTGTCGAATGCTTTTGAAAAATCAAGGATTGCGGCGTGAATTGTTTTGTTAGACTGGATAGCACTTGCTATGTCATGAATGGTACATATGAGCTGTGTTTCTGTTGATCGTTTCGCTCTAAAGCCATGTTGACAATCAGTGAGCACTCCATATTGTGAAAGATGCTTCATAACATGGCTGTGTACAATGTGCTCAAGTACCTTTGATGCAATGCAGGTAAGTGACACGGGCGTATAATTTGAAGGATCCGATTTCTTTCCTTTCTTGTGGATAGCGCACACGTTGGCGTGTTTCCATTGGATAGGCACAGTTCCGGTATCAATACAATCTTGATATATATCAGTAAGAACCTTTGATATTTCATGGGCATTCTCCTTTAAAAACCAGGGTGGAATTCCATCCGGGCCATACGCTTTATCTACCTTCAACTCGCTAAGTTGCTTTTCAACTCCATAGGTTGTGATGTTTATTGTTCCAATAGTCGGAATAGGGCTTTCACCAGGGTCTGGGATATTCTCTGATTCTTCGTTGTTGAAAACACTGGAGAACTGACTATTTAGCACTTCGGCCTTAGCTCTCGGTTCGGTAAACACTTCATTTCCAACTTTGATAATTCGCATACTTCTAAAGAGGAAATACATTCAAGACCAAAATTATGCCATTTTGGCAGCTATGTTGTGAGAGCGAAGCTATTTTGTTTAAAAAGTTTCGTCCCGGTTACCGGACTGGAGTGTTCATATGAGAAAATTTTCATCCCGGTTACCGAGATCTCGGTAACCGGGCCAGCCCGGCCTCTCATGAAGAGGCCCTTAGAAGTGCCATAGAGAGCAGTGCGTGTTCATTTCTTCCCATTGTTGGGGGCCATTGCGGTTCTGACAAGAAAGATAGGACTGGATCAGTAGAAATGGTTCCATTGCTTAGGTGCAATCGAGACATTTCAAGGTGCAAGTCATTTTTTTCCATTACTGGAATAGTTTAAATAAAGTTCATGTATGTATGTATGTATGTATGTATGTATGTATGTATGTATGTATTTAAAACGAAGCAGAGCTTTTACTGGCGAGAGCGTCAATCTTTGCACCACCACGAAATGTAGAGACTTGGATTATACGTCCTCAACATCTTGCATCTCTGGGTTTCGGCTGGAAACGCAGTTCTTCTAAGTGCTCCATACCAGTGAGCCTATCAAAACACAATACAACGTTTTCTAAAAAGCCGAAAGCAGAGAGAGGACTGAGTAAATCTGGGTCGCAGATAGTTTTGAAGGAGACAGGAATTTTTCTTCCAGTCGGCACAGGTCAGTCTTGCTTCTTTAACAACAGTTAGGTTAACATGAGGGAGAAGGGTGCGCTTTTTATATCCGGTTTTATCAGGAAGTACAAATGAGATTTAGCATGATTTTGAAGTATACAACCTGTACATTTTGTGATAATACTTGCAACGGCAGTATACTATAATCAGTCATAATAGGCCGAGGTAAGCAGTCACAGATGAGAAGTAGAAGATACGGAGTTGCAGCAGTAGCATTTCACTTTCACACAGGAGTGTGTTCTAATTGCCGTAAGCTTCTTGGAGAAGCTGAAAACAAGACCGCTGCCCAACCGCCTGGTATCGAAAGCGAAGTAGTTCTGCAAATGGGAGATATGTTACTGGTAACAGTGTTAAGTGTAAACGATTTTCAGTATTGATTCATGAATTAATATTAAGGAAGTTACAGTAGCTGAGGTTTTGTTTTCATACCAGACGCTATTAGGAACGAGCTCTATTTATTAGACTTATTATCTTGTATACGGATAACTAAAACATAGTTTCAATCGGTAAATTCAGGATTCGTAGGGGTCCTGGAAAACCTGGAAAGTCCTTTAATTTTATTATGGCATTTTCCAGGACTAGCAAGTCCTGGAAAAAAGGGCCACTGGTCCTGGATAAATCTGAGTTTATACAGCTAAAAATATGAAGTGTATGGAAGGCAGTAAGGAGAATTAACATTGAGATCTAGGGATTGTAGGGGTTAATGTGAATTTTAGAGCCCTTGAAAAATCAGTCCGAGCGCTGGAAATTTCCTGGAAATTTGTTTCTGACAAAAGGGTACGAACCCTGTAAATTGTTTTTTTTCCAAAGCATTTCACAATACATTTCCTTTATGCCTGGGAAATAATTTCAGTAAAAAGTTCACGAAAGCGGCCTTGAAAATGCAAATATATGTTTAAGTTTTGCGTGCGCGCTTAAAGAGAATCACAACATTGTTTTGAAAGAGCCATTCAAATGAAAAAATATATTGACTAACTTGTTAGGCCACATTTGGGAATATTAGTCAAGTTTTTTGCGAGTTTATGGACCAAGACCCACACTTCCCAAAAATAAATTTACCTCCCCAATACAGACCTCACGGCTCACACTAGTTCAATGACATGTATTAACCAAGTTTTCAATCATACATTTATTACAGGACAATTCTATCGGGGTTACCCCAGTGGCACAAAGTACGCCAGCTTCCGTGTATTTTGGTTCCAAAGTTTAGACGCCAGGGGGAAGCTTTTATCTGCCTTCAGAGTCAAGCTTGGACGTAACTCCTGATTCCCGAAGCACGAGGCGCGATGACTCTACGCCTCTGACCAAACTGAACGAATTCTTAGACAGCAGGGATGTCAGCCCAGTCAGGCATACTGTAACTGTTCCATGGGATGAAGCGAGCGAAAGAACGCGTCGTCGCCATATTCGTAAGGCACAACAGGCAGTAGGTGCTGTCTTGGAGGAAGTTGCGCCCAAACAATCAGAAAAGTTGTGGCATTCTCTTGTTCCATCTTTGAATCGACAATTCTCCACTGACTGTGAAAGCGAGGGTAAGGATGTGGATAACGTGCTCATGAATGCACTGACAGTGTAACAGTAACGCGAGCACTTGGGACACCCGGCGACAAATTCTTTCGATAATGGCAGACAAGGTCACTTTTCAAACTGTAAAGAAATGGATACCTGATCTTACTTGGTACAGGTTCAGTACTGCAAGAAAGCATACATTGCTTCACGGGAGAGGCGTTCCACCACCACAGACATCCCAAACAAAATTGTTCGTGTCACCCACACAGGTCGACCACTTCTTGGATTTCATTACAAGTCCTCACGTTATCCAGGATTTTCATTCGGTGACAAGACCATCACATTGTCGACAAGTGAGGTTGTAACAGTTCCCAACGTTATCCGTATGTTAATCCCAGAGTCCATTGTAAAGCAATACCTTGCATATGCAGAGGAATCTAATTTTACCCCTCTCAGCCGCAGGACTCTGTTAAAAGTTCTTTCTGTTTGTGCAGCCTCTACAAGAAAGACGTTACAAGGTCTAGACTATATCAGTTCAGCAGGAGCTCAGGCCTTTGAAGATCTCACCGATGTAGCAAAACGCTTGGAAGATCACCTAATGGGAATGACTTAGGCTAAAGAACAGCGAGAACGCCTCATGTCTGCTAAGCGCTATCTGAAAAGTGACTACAAGGTAAGACGATATTGAATAAGGTATACTGAAAAGCCTACCATTTAGATTTATAGGTATCTGTTTTTCATTAATTGAACCCTAAAACCATCCAACTAGCCAGTGTATCAGACACTGTATTATTTGGCATGATTTCTGACAGAGACTCGCATACGCCCAAATGAAACCAGACAACGCAGCCTGCAACAACTTCGTTCCCAGGGCTTTTCCCTTAGAGATTGAAAAGCCGTAAAAACCAAGCTCTTTGACAACGCCTATCCACCTCTAACTCCTTGAAAATCACCCCTCATAAATGAAAAAAGTTAGGACAAAAATACAATCAATTAGTGGGTAAAAACCATAATAGATGATATAGTCCTGTGCTTGTCCTAAGTTTACCCCGAGAAAGAGGGGATCGAGATGCCGTACTCTAACTACTATTAACTGTTTTCTGCTGTAAGAGGAAGAAATCAATAAAATGAATATTTGAATTTTAAAACATGGCAGGTGCATGTGTCCAAAGAATCGTGTGTCGCAGACCACTGCCTGCAGTACTCCTTGAGTGACCTCAGAGATCGGGATTTCCAGGTTTCTTATGACCACCAACATAAGGATCAATGTGACAGTTGTGATGCGATGGCAGAAGCTCTTTCAGACATCAAAAATGCCCTAGGAATGATGACAGAACAGAATATCGGCAGGGATGCTAAGGAAGAATTAATCTTTATTGCCGACCAAGCGATCTCCAACATTTAAGCTTGGAAAGCTCATCTTTTACGAAGCCTCAATCAGGATCAGGTGCGGCTTGACTTTAAAGACGAGCTCGATGAATCAAGTGTACTTCCAATTGAAGACTGGGCAATGAAGTTCTTGCCGTGCAAGTACCGTGAAAACCAGCACGACTTGTTCGGCAAACGTGGCCTTTCTTGGCACGTTACTGTGGCCACGCGTAAGATAGTGGCTACTCAGTAACTGCAGATGATGACGTTTGTTCATGTATTCCAATCATGCAGCCAAGACAGCAACGCTGTGTTAGCGATCATGGAAGATATCATCGGTAAACTTAAGGTAATTATGCCAACTCTGAAAACCGTCATTTACAGACAAGACAACGCTGGGTGCTACCGAAGCGGAGCAACGATAATCGGCGCCTCGAAAGCCAGTCAATTCCACGGAGTAACAGTAAAACGACTTCACTTCTCAGACCCCCAAGCTGGAAAAGGTGCCTGCGAGAAGAAGGCGGCAACCATCAAAGCCCATATGAGAGTTCACCTCAATGAGGGTAACGACATTGAGAATGCTGCTCAAATGGTTGACACTATGAGATCGTCGGGAGGTGTATCCGGTCTTCACGTCACATTGTGCGAAATGGCAAAACCCAAGAACCTCTGCCATTGTCAAATTTGATGGCGTGAGCGGGGTGTCGAACGTGGAATATGGCGAAGATTATATCACAACATGGAAGGCATATGGGATTGGACCTGGTAAGACCGTCAAACTAAGCAAATTTACCAGAGCTAACAACGAAACGTGAATTCCAAGGCTAACTAGATGGGAAGAAGACGTAGTGGTAGATAAGTTTAACTCCCTCCAGTCTCGATCGACCAAACCCGACACGGTGTCAAGCTCAGACGAGTCACCAACTGATACAGCTTCTCCCAGTTATTTTTCTGCCCTGAAGAGGGCTGCGTCAAGTCGTACCAGCGGTTTTGCTGCTTAACAGCATCACTTGGATTGCGGAAAGCACGAACGCAAACTGGAACGCGAGACCTTACTGGACCAAAGCTGTTCATGGCTATGCAGCTAGACTGGAGAAGCAAACTACAGGTGTTCCATAGATGCTTCAGTGCGCCGAAAGTCCATAGAGCACCAAATTGATCTTTGCTTCCCATGGAATGGGCCCTCAAGTCCAGCCAAGCTTCAAGAGCGCGATTTACTGACAAGCAAAAGAACTATCTACTGAGCAAGTTCCTTATCGGATTGCAAACAGGCCAAAAATTGAAACGCTTCTTCAATTGCCCGCTCAATGATGAGCGCAAGAGATGAAAATGGTGACCGATTGTCCACCAGCAACTAATTCCTGACGGCTCAGCAGATCGCGAGCTACTTCTTCCGTCTGGCATCTAAGCGTGGGCTCCAAAGCAGCCACTCCTCCCAAAGTGAGTCCGATGACGAAAGCGCAGAAGCTGAAATGGTTTTTAGCGACTTGAGAGTAAAAGTTCTTTAAACGTCCAACCCGTCCATCCCATCAGCTTCGAACACTTCAATTTAAGTGAACTGATGGCTGAAGCCAAACTGTCAACATTCGCGATTTCAGTGCTTTACAAAATATGCGACCACTTTGACATCCCCACCAGTGATGTAAAGGGAAGAAAGAAGGCTCCCTACCTCAG
Organism: Platygyra sinensis; assembly: GCA_019787425.1. Lineage (NCBI taxonomy): Eukaryota > Metazoa > Cnidaria > Anthozoa > Scleractinia > Merulinidae > Platygyra > Platygyra sinensis. Next base: position 6,056 of record JAHPZR010041154.1, on the reverse strand, counting down.
TCGAATTGAACAGTTTTTAAAGCAGTGTAGCTGCTGCTTGCCATAATTAAATAGATCTCTTTTTCGTTTTGTATAATGCGGTATCATATACAGAATTAAAGCATAATCATGGTGCAGTCCTACTGGGGCTGCAAAATACCAATAAAATAGAAAGGGACAGTTTTGTACTGCACAAGCAATCAATAATTATCGACAACAACGCACGACGTTTTGGAGTCGTTATGATGAACGAAACTTTCAGAAGAAGATTAACAAAATAATTAACTATATGCAGTTTCACGGAAATAGTTTTTGCCCGGATTGAATCTGATTGGACATTTACAGATGGTGGGAAGTCTCTATCAAATAAGCAACATTTCATGTACTTGACAATCAAACTTATTGTGGCACTTCTTAAGGACGGAAAACTGTTTCGCAAGGTCCGGTTCTTAGGTTCACCCTTGCAGCTGGTGAGAATACCTCAGTGCAAACCTGACATAACTTAAATTTATAGACTACATGCTGCTAACTTACCAAAGGTGTTTCTTTCCAGTGACTCAACTCAATCCGGGCAAAATATTTGCGTGAAATTGCATGCAATTAACTATTTTATTATGTGAGTCTTCTTCTGACAGTTAACTTCTTATCTTTACATAACGACTCCGAAACGTTGTTCGTTCTTATCGCTAGTTTTTACTTGCTTGTAAAAGGGTATGGGAAAAAGCCAGTGTCAAGTTTCGGCCCCCCGCCCCCCCGGCCTTCCGGCCCTTCACAAGAAGTCCCGAGCTAAGGGTTATATTATCTTATCAAGTTATCGACATTTAGTTACGTCAACACATGGAAACAGTCACCATCGAAAAGGACTGACGAAATAAATTTGCTGCGGTATAAACAAGTGTTTTCTGGTCATGAAAATTCCATTTTCATGGGTGTGCGTTACAGCCGTTTATTAATGAGCGTCACGCACGGACGTTACTCTGACTCGAAGTCGTGACCCTTGATCGAAGGAGCCGTGGGTAAACAAAATCTGGGGCGCAACATAAAATGGACGACCTGCGTTTTCGGTTAAGATACGTG
>JAHPZR010041150.1:12500-17945 GCA_019787425.1 Platygyra sinensis | reverse complement strand
GTTCGAACGGTTCATGAATTTTGTCGAACGGTTTGCCAAAACGTTCGAACGGTTCATGAAATTTCTCGAACGGCTTATGAAATCTTTCGAACGGTTTGCCAAAACGTTCGAACGGTTTATGAATCCACCGAACTGTTTGTCAAAACGTTCGAACGGTCGCAAGCGGTATTTGCGAAATCAATGGCAAAGTGAAGGGAATTAACATCCACTGACAAACTGACAGGCCCGCATCCTGAAAGGATAGTACTTGTTGTGTATACCCATAGGTTCAAATAAGGAGAATAGGCGTAAGAAAATCGTTTTACTTTAACTAACCGTTCGAACGACTCGTTAATACTGTTTGTGACATTCTGAAAGCTCATCCACAGTCACGCTGTTACTCCACGCTGATTGGGTAATGCTAAAGAATGCATCCAATCAGCGTGGAGCAAACAGCGTGACTGTTGTTCTTTTGCTCACGAATTCCGGGCCGTGGAAGCTGGTCGCTTCGAAAGCTGCATTTCTCGAAATTATTTGGCGACTGGCACTTGGATTTAAAATGGATCTTCGATTGAATGCCACGAAAAGAAGCATCAACCTTTCAGTTTATCTTTGTTCGATTTGGAAGCAGGGCGATTCAAGGAATTGCTTCAAATATTCTGAGAAACGAAGCGGCTTTAGTCATGGGAATTTCTACCCTTGCTTTCAAACTCTTCGTCCGCGAAAATGTGGCTCTCTACACGAAACAGGATACCACTTTGCGGATTTAAAGCAGTTGCCTGGACTTTAGAAAACAAAAATGATGTTAGGTAGGTGATTTTATTGAAAGACTGAATAAGCCAAAGGGTTGCTGACTTGTTTACGAACGGTTGACCAAGCCGTTCTTACGGCAGTAGGTTTTTAATCGAACGGTTGACCAAAGCGTTCGGATGGATTGAGAAATTTAGCGAACGGTTGGCAAAACCGTTCGAACGGACTGAGTAATTTAGCAAACGGTTGACCAAACCGTTCGAACGGATTGACGATTTTAGTGAACGGCTTACCAACTCGTTCGAACGGATGCAAATTTTTTAGAACGGTTAAGCCAAGCCGTTCGAACGGATGCAAATTTTTTTCGAACGGCTTACGAACAGTCTGGAAACGGAAAACCGTTCGGAAACGGAAAACCGTTAGTGTACGTTTTCACGTGAAAGGTCACAAATTCACAATCCACTACAGTAAAATTATAATAAATAAAAAAGGTAGTAACTAAAATAAAATCAATATCAAAATAAAAAAAAAAATTATAATTCCTTTTCTCTTTGTTAAATTACAAAATAGAGAGACAGCAAACCAGCTACAGCAACTTCTTACACAAAGGAAGAACTTGGAGCGACGTTGCTTGGAAGAAGCTATCCTCCTATATGCATCGCTACAAGTGATTGAGAAATACAACCTGTGGAAACAGGTTCCAACACTATCCCCAGATTGTAATGAGATGCTCCAACAAGTGACAGAACAGTTTAACAAAGCCTTCTTACATAAATGGAGAGGTAATCAAAAGCAACTTTCTTATCAAAGCATTGTTTAAATCCTACAGCTCTAGTTCAAACCAATGCTATAGTTCTTAAACCGGGGGGGCAGTACTCCCACAAATTTTGAATAGGGGTGTGCCGCTAAGATTCTTGAACCTTAATCCTATTTAAGGACTAAGAAAGCTAAAACTGATACCCTTTTCAAGGCTCATAAATTCGTTTATGCAGGAGTTTTCACACTCTAGTATTAGATATAATATAATTTATCTACCCTATCTAAGGACCACACCAGGAATACACAACAAAAGGGTCAAAAAAGATCCCCTTTTTACAGACCAAGAACCTCAAAAACAATACCCTACTCTGCGGCACATACTTATAAGCCCATATATGGGATTATCCCCCCAATTCTGAAAGTGCAAATTTTGCTTATTTCTACTACAATTTGGTAGTGGCAATTTCTTCTGCAAATTACACTACAATGCCAATTTCAGTAACAGATATCTTTGCTCCATTTTAATTATTATTGCATTCTAATAATTCATACTTTCATACATGCACTGTACACGATTAGTTAAGTACACTACATTCAAATAGAGTTGCCACAATCCCTTGAAACAGTATGTATATTAGCTGAATACTTTCAGGCCATTAACACATTACTTAGAAATTTGCACCACAAAAGACTGTGCTTGCAATAGAAAATTCTCCAAATATTGCCAATCCATATATTGTTATTAATTCAAGGTTACTTCTTTGTTTTACAAATTATTTAGAACACTCATGTCAAACGCCCGGTTGTCGAAATGTCCTTGTCCTTGATGGCCACATGAAAAATGCAAGGCAAGTCTGTATGCTAAAGGATGCTGGAGAACTTCATTTTTCAACTATTCAAGGCACTGTGCAAGTTGGTAAGTTACAAAGTGATAGTTACATTGTTAATAAAAATTCCCAACAGATAATGAATGGAGTTTTCATTCCCCAAATAAAACTTTCTTTCCATTAGGATGCCAAAATACACCTGCAAAAGCGTCAAGATACTGCACGCAACACAAACACAGCTATAGTGTTTTCTTCTGATGGGGAGGAAGACAATGGACAAAACCACACACAAGCTGAAGACAATAATGCTTCACTGGTTATAAAAATGACTAACCAGAAAACAACAAGACAAGGCCCCATTTATCAGGTAATGAATAACAACAGTTGATAAACACATTAAATTCAAGGCTAAAACACCTTAATTTTAAATTTCAGGTTCTGCACACCAACAACAAAAAAAATCCCTTACTAACACCTTTTGTATGCTTCAAATATTCCCACTAAAAACATTTGTTAGTAAAAATAACGACCCCTTCATGCTAATTTCCAAAACCATTACACCACAATAAAGGGGTAAATTTACTACTGATTACGTAAATAGTTTCATGTAAAGTAAGTTCACCTAAAACACAATTTAGAATAAATACTTGTTCCAAGTTCATAATTTGAAATATCCATTAATAATACAGGTTTCTAGTGTAGTGCCTTTCCTACATAGGTTTTATGGGCAGATGGAAGAAGCAGTTGGCTAAAAAAAGCAAACTTGCCACCAACAATCCAAGATTGCCTCAAAAACGGAAAATTGTATCAACAGCAAGTAATTTCCCTGGAAGAATTTGGTCGAAAACGAACTGAATATCAATTGTGTATCAGATCTGCTAACACATCAACCGTTGACCATCAGCAAATCACTGCTGCATTTAAAAGGTAACCTATAATAAGCTCCATAATAATAACTGTTATGCAATGAACTTGATATAATTTTCTACAGCATAACTAAATGTACAAGTCCTTGATTTGATAAAACATCTAAGTCAGGGCTCAAAGTTTATTTTTGACTGAGCACTTGTGCCACCAGGAGTATATTTTTAGGCGCACAACTTCAATACTTAAAGCACCTACTCCAAAAGTATACTTAAATAATGCTCTAATAAAACCGCCTCAAGCATCATGTGTCAATATGGGCGTATTCCAACAATAGAAAACACAACAAAAAGAAATAAAATAATCAAAATATTTCATACAAGAGTTAAGCTAGGTATTAAACTGGGTTGCTTCATTGAGTATCCTCACTGTCCAATTGCTTGCTGTTTACCTCAATAACCTTTGAAATCATATTCACCAAGATTCTTAATTTTTTTCATGTTGGTATTTGTGAAACTAGGACATACTTTGCTATTTTGTCTACCTTTGAAGCCATAGACTTTGTGACCAGACCCAATCAGAAATCACTGATCATTTTAGTATGTACGTCAGCAAGTGGATTCTAAGCTTGCTCTACAAACGTACTATTCCGTAACTTGTTCGCGAAGGGCAAGAACTGATTTAATCTCACCCCAAGTCTCTGCACTTCTGAAAGTACGACTGGCACTATGAAGCCATGCTTTCTTCCTTCAAATGCCGTGTCAATGGAGTTGTAAAATTACAATACAGAACATGGAAAGAAAAACAAAATTCATGTTCAGGAATCCACTGGGAAATTAGGCTTACAGAGGAAGTTTAGAACACACACTGATAACAGATCAAAGGGCTCTTAGAGCCAGCTCATTCATGTAATGACTAATGTGCATTCCGCTGTTTGGTTACGAAATATTGGTACAGTTGAACCCGTATGAAACAGCAGGAATGAAGTTCAAATAGATATCATTAGTATATACCACACAAGTGAATAGTACTTTTTGCGCGTGCTGATTGGCTAGCTTGGAGGTGATTAGCCAAGTACTATTTACCTCAGAGCAGCCGAAGAAAAACAAAATGGCTTTTGTCGGTACATTGTCACAAGTAAAGTTACTCTTTTGGCCGCTAGTTATTCAGCTTGTGTGGTATATACTAAAACAATATTATTCACCTCAGTGTCGGTGAATAATTGTTAATTATTTTTGGGAAAATATCCATTCCTCGTTGGGATTGGAAATCAGACAGTCCCCTTTGTTGCAGGGATAGGCATTATGTGGGATCACATATTGTCGATCCATTTCCACGAACACCAAAACCGCACAAATCATCTCAGAACTAATTGCCGTTTAAGTTAAGTTAGGGAAGATCAAAAGTCGGCCTTTGGCACTAGGAGCTCTGGGTAAACGATGTGAGCTATGATTGGTCGATGGTTACCTTTAATTTGGAAACCACTGATCAATCATAGTCCACATTTTGTATCTGAACCATCCCAGTAATGGTAAAAGGTCTGCATATGAGCCAAGGGGCCTAACAGGTCAGAGCTTATCGCAGTTTCTGTAGCATGAAGCAACTAGGAAATTTCTACTCTCCCCTGGATGAGATGCTAGACCATTGCTGGGTTACCCCCGGCGTTAAGTTCACCCGTGACAATTTATATATACACCTGGGTGGAAGGAGACACTGTGAAAGAAAAGTGTATTTCTCAAGAACACAACACAGTGTCCCCGGTCAGGGCTCACACCCAGACTGCTTTATCCAGAGACAAGCACACTAACCATGAGGCCACTGTGCCTCCCACCAACCCAGGGCTGGCAGTCAGTCTCCCCAAAGTTCTGTCAAGGGCAATAGGTTGCTTAAGAGTAACAAAATATGAGGATGTCTAAAACTCTAACTTATGATGTTCGTGGTGAAATATTAAAGATATCTAGTTAAATGACTATTATGCTGTTAAATAATATGTAGATTTAGGCCAGCCTAAAAGCGTAGGTTGAGAAAATTGAAAAAAAAATGAGTTAATTATTGACAAAACAAAATACAACAGAATTTCATTCTTGCACTATCTCGGCTAACATTGATAAAACAACAGAAAATAAAAGCGAAGAACTCAGGTAAAAAATCAATCTGAAAACAAGAAATCAATTAATTTCTTCGCCATGTGACGAAATATTTATACGGCGCTGCGAAAAAAAAGTTAAAGTTCTAAATCAAAAAGACGACAAAAAACAAGTCAATT
>JAHPZR010041150.1:0-7500 GCA_019787425.1 Platygyra sinensis | reverse complement strand
CCATTTTTAGCTCATTCATGCGCGCGCAGCGCTAGCAATGAATGAGTATCGTGAGGGACCAATGTCGACGGAAGTTGTGGTCCGTAGACAGAAATCTGTGGACGGAAGTCTGTGGACGGAAATCTGTGGACGGAAATTGTGGACCGTAGACGGAAGTGAAAGTATCCTCACCACCCCACCCTGCTTCGGCTTAACAAAGGTCTAAATAAACTTCCGATGTCGCTGCAATAAGCAACTGCAAACATTAAACAACGTGTATATGCTGTAATAAATAAATTTTAAACATCAAGTCAGAATGTCGCAACCTCTGAAAATCGCCATATGCTTGAGAAGCCGAAAAGTTCGCGCCTAGGGGACCCTGAACAGTATTTTTCTTCCTACAACCATCGTGAAAACATGAAGATCGGAGCGCGTTACAAGTTTTGATGACAACTCACAGATTTAAAGCAGCTTCTCCGACTTTAGAAACAACAATGGTAATGTAAATTATTACTTGAAGTTGACTTAAACTTTTGGAACGATTGGTAAAGCCATGGGCGTTAAAATGACTGCAAAAGCGGTCGGCAATAACTAAAGCTTTCGCTTTGGCATGAAGAATTAATTTGAACACTGCTCGTGCAGTGTGACACGTCTGCGAAATTTTCAACATTTTTCGCTTTTAAATAGGTTTCTTCGCCTCAGCTTGAATGAAACTTTACTGCTATTGAACTTCCTTTTGCATTTCTTTCATTTGGTTCCCAGTATTTTGGAATTTTAGGTTTTTAAAGTGAACAGTACTTGCACACTGGATTTCTGCATATTTAATTTACGGCGACCTTTTATACTTATAGATTATTCGCTTTGTTCAAATATTTTTGGGAGTCTTATTCAGCTACTACAGAACTGCCAAGAAAAGAACTGAATGGGCACTAATTTAACACACTTGAAATACGACTGATCTCAACATAATTGACTTGTTTTTGTCGTCTTTTTGATTTAGAACTTTAACTTTTTTTCGCAGCGCCGTATAAATATTTCGTCACATGGCGAAGAAATTAATTGATTTCTTGTTTTCAGATTGATTTTTTACCTGAGTTCTTCGCTTTTATTTTCTGTTGTTTTATCAATGTTAGCCGAGATAGTGCAAGAATGAAATTCTGTTGTATTTTGTTTTGTCAATAATTAACTCATTTTTTTTTCAATTTTCTCAACCTACGCTTTTAGGCTGGCCTAAATCTACATATTATTTAACAGCATAATAGTCATTTAACTAGATATCTTTAATATTTCACCACGAACATCATAAGTTAGAGTTTTAGACATCCTCATATTTTGTTACTCTTAAGCAACCTATTGCCCTTGACAGAACTTTGGGGAGACTGACTGCCAGCCCTGGGTTGGTGGGAGGCACAGTGGCCTCATGGTTAGTGTGCTTGTCTCTGGATAAAGCAGTCTGGGTGTGAGCCCTGACCGGGGACACTGTGTTGTGTTCTTGAGAAATACACTTTTCTTTCACAGTGTCTCCTTCCACCCAGGTGTATATATAAATTGTCACGGGTGAACTTAACGCCGGGGGTAACCCAGCAATGGTCTAGCATCTCATCCAGGGGAGAGTAGAAATTTCCTAGTTGCTTCATGCTACAGAAACTGCGATAAGCTCTGACCTGTTAGGCCCCTTGGCTCATATGCAGACCTTTTACCATTACTGGGATGGTTCAGATACAAAATGTGGACTATGATTGATCAGTGGTTTCCAAATTAAAGGTAACCATCGACCAATCATAGCTCACATCGTTTACCCAGAGCTCCTAGTGCCAAAGGCCGACTTTTGATCTTCCCTAACTTAACTTAAACGGCAATTAGTTCTGAGATGATTTGTGCGGTTTTGGTGTTCGTGGAAATGGATCGACAATATGTGATCCCACATAATGCCTATCCCTGCAACAAAGGGGACTGTCTGATTTCCAATCCCAACGAGGAATGGATATTTTCCCAAAAATAATTAACAATTATTCACCGACACTGAGGTGAATAATATTGTTTTAGTATATACCACACAAGCTGAATAACTAGCGGCCAAAAGAGTAACTTTACTTGTGACAATGTACCGACAAAAGCCATTTTGTTTTTCTTCGGCTGCTCTGAGGTAAATAGTACTTGGCTAATCACCTCCAAGCTAGCCAATCAGCACGCGCAAAAAGTACTATTCACTTGTGTGGTATATACTAATGATATCTATTTGAACTTCATTCCTGCTGTTTCATACGGGTTCAACTGTACCAATATTTCGTAACCAAACAGCGGAATGCACATTAGTCATTACATGAATGAGCTGGCTCTAAGAGCCCTTTGATCTGTTATCAGTGTGTGTTCTAAACTTCCTCTGTAAGCCTAATTTCCCAGTGGATTCCTGAACATGAATTTTGTTTTCTTTCCATGTTCTGTATTGTAATTTTACAACTCCATTGACACGGCATTTGAAGGAAGAAAGCATGGCTTCATAGTGCCAGTCGTACTTTCAGAAAGTGCAGAGACTTGGGGTGAGATTAAATCAGTTCTTGCCCTTCGCGAACAAGTTACGGAATAGTACGTTTGTAGAGCAAGCTTAGAATCCACTTGCTGGACGTACATACTAAAATGATCAGTGATTTCTGATTGGGTCTGGTCACAAAGTCTATGGCTTCAAAGGTAGACAAAATAGCAAAGTATGTCCTAGTTTCACAAATACCAACATGAAAAAAATTAAGAATCTTGGTGAATATGATTTCAAAGGTTATTGAGGTAAAACAGCAAGCAATTGGACAGTGAGGATACTCAATGAAAGCAACCCAGTTTAATACCTAAGCTTAACTCTTGTATGAAATATTTTGATTATTTTATTTCTTTTTGTTGTGTTTTCTATTGTTGGAATACGCCCATATTGACACATGATGCTTGAGGCGGTTTTATTAGAGCATTATTTAAGTATACTTTTGGAGTAGGTGCTTTAAGTATTGAAGTTGTGCGCCTAAAAATATACTCCTGGTGGCACAAGTGCTCAGTCAAAAATAAACTTTGAGCCCTGACTTAGATGTTTTATCAAATCAAGGACTTGTACATTTAGTTATGCTGTAGAAAATTATATCAAGTTCATTGCATAACAGTTATTATTATGGAGCTTATTATAGGTTACCTTTTAAATGCAGCAGTGATTTGCTGATGGTCAACGGTTGATGTGTTAGCAGATCTGATACACAATTGATATTCAGTTCGTTTTCGACCAAATTCTTCCAGGGAAATTACTTGCTGTTGATACAATTTTCCGTTTTTGAGGCAATCTTGGATTGTTGGTGGCAAGTTTGCTTTTTTTAGCCAACTGCTTCTTCCATCTGCCCATAAAACCTATGTAGGAAAGGCACTACACTAGAAACCTGTATTATTAATGGATATTTCAAATTATGAACTTGGAACAAGTATTTATTCTAAATTGTGTTTTAGGTGAACTTACTTTACATGAAACTATTTACGTAATCAGTAGTAAATTTACCCCTTTATTGTGGTGTAATGGTTTGGAAATTAGCATGAAGGGGTCGTTATTTTTACTAACAAATGTTTTTAGTGGGAATATTTGAAGCATACAAAAGGTGTTAGTAAGGGATTTTTTTTGTTGTTGGTGTGCAGAACCTGAAATTTAAAATTAAGGTGTTTTAGCCTTGAATTTAATGTGTTTATCAACTGTTGTTATTCATTACCTGATAAATGGGGCCTTGTCTTGTTGTTTTCTGGTTAGTCATTTTTATAACCAGTGAAGCATTATTGTCTTCAGCTTGTGTGTGGTTTTGTCCATTGTCTTCCTCCCCATCAGAAGAAAACACTATAGCTGTGTTTGTGTTGCGTGCAGTATCTTGACGCTTTTGCAGGTGTATTTTGGCATCCTAATGGAAAGAAAGTTTTATTTGGGGAATGAAAACTCCATTCATTATCTGTTGGGAATTTTTATTAACAATGTAACTATCACTTTGTAACTTACCAACTTGCACAGTGCCTTGAATAGTTGAAAAATGAAGTTCTCCAGCATCCTTTAGCATACAGACTTGCCTTGCATTTTTCATGTGGCCATCAAGGACAAGGACATTTCGACAACCGGGCGTTTGACATGAGTGTTCTAAATAATTTGTAAAACAAAGAAGTAACCTTGAATTAATAACAATATATGGATTGGCAATATTTGGAGAATTTTCTATTGCAAGCACAGTCTTTTGTGGTGCAAATTTCTAAGTAATGTGTTAATGGCCTGAAAGTATTCAGCTAATATACATACTGTTTCAAGGGATTGTGGCAACTCTATTTGAATGTAGTGTACTTAACTAATCGTGTACAGTGCATGTATGAAAGTATGAATTATTAGAATGCAATAATAATTAAAATGGAGCAAAGATATCTGTTACTGAAATTGGCATTGTAGTGTAATTTGCAGAAGAAATTGCCACTACCAAATTGTAGTAGAAATAAGCAAAATTTGCACTTTCAGAATTGGGGGGATAATCCCATATATGGGCTTATAAGTATGTGCCGCAGAGTAGGGTATTGTTTTTGAGGTTCTTGGTCTGTAAAAAGGGGATCTTTTTTGACCCTTTTGTTGTGTATTCCTGGTGTGGTCCTTAGATAGGGTAGATAAATTATATTATATCTAATACTAGAGTGTGAAAACTCCTGCATAAACGAATTTATGAGCCTTGAAAAGGGTATCAGTTTTAGCTTTCTTAGTCCTTAAATAGGATTAAGGTTCAAGAATCTTAGCGGCACACCCCTATTCAAAATTTGTGGGAGTACTGCCCCCCCGGTTTAAGAACTATAGCATTGGTTTGAACTAGAGCTGTAGGATTTAAACAATGCTTTGATAAGAAAGTTGCTTTTGATTACCTCTCCATTTATGTAAGAAGGCTTTGTTAAACTGTTCTGTCACTTGTTGGAGCATCTCATTACAATCTGGGGATAGTGTTGGAACCTGTTTCCACAGGTTGTATTTCTCAATCACTTGTAGCGATGCATATAGGAGGATAGCTTCTTCCAAGCAACGTCGCTCCAAGTTCTTCCTTTGTGTAAGAAGTTGCTGTAGCTGGTTTGCTGTCTCTCTATTTTGTAATTTAACAAAGAGAAAAGGAATTATAATTTTTTTTTTTATTTTGATATTGATTTTATTTTAGTTACTACCTTTTTTATTTATTATAATTTTACTGTAGTGGATTGTGAATTTGTGACCTTTCACGTGAAAACGTACACTAACGGTTTTCCGTTTCCGAACGGTTTTCCGTTTCCAGACTGTTCGTAAGCCGTTCGAAAAAAATTTGCATCCGTTCGAACGGCTTGGCTTAACCGTTCTAAAAAATTTGCATCCGTTCGAACGAGTTGGTAAGCCGTTCACTAAAATCGTCAATCCGTTCGAACGGTTTGGTCAACCGTTTGCTAAATTACTCAGTCCGTTCGAACGGTTTTGCCAACCGTTCGCTAAATTTCTCAATCCATCCGAACGCTTTGGTCAACCGTTCGATTAAAAACCTACTGCCGTAAGAACGGCTTGGTCAACCGTTCGTAAACAAGTCAGCAACCCTTTGGCTTATTCAGTCTTTCAATAAAATCACCTACCTAACATCATTTTTGTTTTCTAAAGTCCAGGCAACTGCTTTAAATCCGCAAAGTGGTATCCTGTTTCGTGTAGAGAGCCACATTTTCGCGGACGAAGAGTTTGAAAGCAAGGGTAGAAATTCCCATGACTAAAGCCGCTTCGTTTCTCAGAATATTTGAAGCAATTCCTTGAATCGCCCTGCTTCCAAATCGAACAAAGATAAACTGAAAGGTTGATGCTTCTTTTCGTGGCATTCAATCGAAGATCCATTTTAAATCCAAGTGCCAGTCGCCAAATAATTTCGAGAAATGCAGCTTTCGAAGCGACCAGCTTCCACGGCCCGGAATTCGTGAGCAAAAGAACAACAGTCACGCTGTTTGCTCCACGCTGATTGGATGCATTCTTTAGCATTACCCAATCAGCGTGGAGTAACAGCGTGACTGTGGATGAGCTTTCAGAATGTCACAAACAGTATTAACGAGTCGTTCGAACGGTTAGTTAAAGTAAAACGATTTTCTTACGCCTATTCTCCTTATTTGAACCTATGGGTATACACAACAAGTACTATCCTTTCAGGATGCGGGCCTGTCAGTTTGTCAGTGGATGTTAATTCCCTTCACTTTGCCATTGATTTCGCAAATACCGCTTGCGACCGTTCGAACGTTTTGACAAACAGTTCGGTGGATTCATAAACCGTTCGAACGTTTTGGCAAACCGTTCGAAAGATTTCATAAGCCGTTCGAGAAATTTCATGAACCGTTCGAACGTTTTGGCAAACCGTTCGACAAAATTCATGAACCGTTCGAACGGTTAGGTTGCCCGTTCGGAATACTTAACAAACCGTTTAGCCGTTCGATGAAACCGTTTCAAACGGCTTAGTTAACCGTTCGTAGACCGTTCGATAGCCGTTCGTCTCAGCCGTTTAACGGAAAACCGTTAGTGTACGTTTTCGCGTGAAAGGTCACATTTGTGTATCTGTTTGGCTATATTACCATTCCCTAACTGCTGATAGAAAAAAATTACATGCGTGATTGTACATATGTGGAGCCCTGGGTAGGAATTGTTAGTCACCCGTTGAATGTAAATGTCAAAATAGTTTTCAACTGATATATACGTACCGTTTCATTCTTTTAACTGTACTAGGGCCACTTCTTCATTTGCTTGTCTTGTTGTAACCGAATCGTCTGTTATAAGAAGAGGCATATGTGCTAAAAGGCATTGCACCCATTACCAACAGGTTGCTGCATTCCTTTAAGAGTTGAACATCGAAAGCTGTGTCTTCAGTGGATAGTAAAAAATCAAGGGCCAGACTATCTTGGTCGTAGAATTTCTTTCCGTCTTGTGTGCAGTACCCATAATATTGGTGTAATTTACATTTTCGGCATATCTTGGATAATCTGCTACCCATATAAGTTCCTCGATGCAAACTGTAAATGATAACTGGGTGAGGTTTAGGATCCAGACTTAATTGTTTGTTACAGTTTTTGCAGACATCTTTTGTTGTCAGAAGGACTGTAGCCATTGGTTCTCTGCACATCACGGTGAAGTCATGAAATTTGCGGAAGCGTTCTCTTTCGGAGGTTAGAATACCTGAATGAAGGTACGTTAAGCTTTGTGTTTCTGCAGAAAAAATTGCTACATCTTGGTCCTGCTCCTTCTGTTGTAGCGGTTGCTCATCATATACATACCTTTTTACAACGGATGCAAAGCTCAGAGTTTTGAAGAAGATATCACCAATTGTAGTAAATACGTACTGCAGTTTTGACATACGCGTGAAGTTATCTAGTAAATTCGCCATTGTGATACATTCTGCATGTGTGATGATGAGGAGAGAGCATGCGCAGGCCCAAGGAGGACGGTTGTGTGTTTTAAGCGGTGCCTTCACCCTTCCTCTTTCGATGCTTATCTATTAATTA
>JAHPZR010041149.1:10000-18035 GCA_019787425.1 Platygyra sinensis | reverse complement strand
GATTGTTTGATGTTGTCAGTTTCCTCGTAATTAATAGATAAGCATCGAAAGAGGAAGGGTGAAGGCACCGCTTAAAACACACAACCGTCCTCCTTGGGCCTGCGCATGCTCTCTCCTCATCATCACACATGCAGAATGTATCACAATGGCGAATTTACTAGATAACTTCACGCGTATGTCAAAACTGCAGTACGTATTTACTACAATTGGTGATATCTTCTTCAAAACTCTGAGCTTTGCATCCGTTGTAAAAAGGTATGTATATGATGAGCAACCGCTACAACAGAAGGAGCAGGACCAAGATGTAGCAATTTTTTCTGCAGAAACACAAAGCTTAACGTACCTTCATTCAGGTATTCTAACCTCCGAAAGAGAACGCTTCCGCAAATTTCATGACTTCACCGTGATGTGCAGAGAACCAATGGCTACAGTCCTTCTGACAACAAAAGATGTCTGCAAAAACTGTAACAAACAATTAAGTCTGGATCCTAAACCTCACCCAGTTATCATTTACAGTTTGCATCGAGGAACTTATATGGGTAGCAGATTATCCAAGATATGCCGAAAATGTAAATTACACCAATATTATGGGTACTGCACACAAGACGGAAAGAAATTCTACGACCAAGATAGTCTGGCCCTTGATTTTTTACTATCCACTGAAGACACAGCTTTCGATGTTCAACTCTTAAAGGAATGCAGCAACCTGTTGGTAATGGGTGCAATGCCTTTTAGCACATATGCCTCTTCTTATAACAGACGATTCGGTTACAACAAGACAAGCAAATGAAGAAGTGGCCCTAGTACAGTTAAAAGAATGAAACGGTACGTATATATCAGTTGAAAACTATTTTGACATTTACATTCAACGGGTGACTAACAATTCCTACCCAGGGCTCCACATATGTACAATCACGCATGTAATTTTTTTCTATCAGCAGTTAGGGAATGGTAATATAGCCAAACAGATACACAAATGTGACCTTTCACGCGAAAACGTACACTAACGGTTTTCCGTTAAACGGCTGAGACGAACGGCTATCGAACGGTCTACGAACGGTTAACTAAGCCGTTTGAAACGGTTTCATCGAACGGCTAAACGGTTTGTTAAGTATTCCGAACGGGCAACCTAACCGTTCGAACGGTTCATGAATTTTGTCGAACGGTTTGCCAAAACGTTCGAACGGTTCATGAAATTTCTCGAACGGCTTATGAAATCTTTCGAACGGTTTGCCAAAACGTTCGAACGGTTTATGAATCCACCGAACTGTTTGTCAAAACGTTCGAACGGTCGCAAGCGGTATTTGCGAAATCAATGGCAAAGTGAAGGGAATTAACATCCACTGACAAACTGACAGGCCCGCATCCTGAAAGGATAGTACTTGTTGTGTATACCCATAGGTTCAAATAAGGAGAATAGGCGTAAGAAAATCGTTTTACTTTAACTAACCGTTCGAACGACTCGTTAATACTGTTTGTGACATTCTGAAAGCTCATCCACAGTCACGCTGTTACTCCACGCTGATTGGGTAATGCTAAAGAATGCATCCAATCAGCGTGGAGCAAACAGCGTGACTGTTGTTCTTTTGCTCACGAATTCCGGGCCGTGGAAGCTGGTCGCTTCGAAAGCTGCATTTCTCGAAATTATTTGGCGACTGGCACTTGGATTTAAAATGGATCTTCGATTGAATGCCACGAAAAGAAGCATCAACCTTTCAGTTTATCTTTGTTCGATTTGGAAGCAGGGCGATTCAAGGAATTGCTTCAAATATTCTGAGAAACGAAGCGGCTTTAGTCATGGGAATTTCTACCCTTGCTTTCAAACTCTTCGTCCGCGAAAATGTGGCTCTCTACACGAAACAGGATACCACTTTGCGGATTTAAAGCAGTTGCCTGGACTTTAGAAAACAAAAATGATGTTAGGTAGGTGATTTTATTGAAAGACTGAATAAGCCAAAGGGTTGCTGACTTGTTTACGAACGGTTGACCAAGCCGTTCTTACGGCAGTAGGTTTTTAATCGAACGGTTGACCAAAGCGTTCGGATGGATTGAGAAATTTAGCGAACGGTTGGCAAAACCGTTCGAACGGACTGAGTAATTTAGCAAACGGTTGACCAAACCGTTCGAACGGATTGACGATTTTAGTGAACGGCTTACCAACTCGTTCGAACGGATGCAAATTTTTTAGAACGGTTAAGCCAAGCCGTTCGAACGGATGCAAATTTTTTTCGAACGGCTTACGAACAGTCTGGAAACGGAAAACCGTTCGGAAACGGAAAACCGTTAGTGTACGTTTTCACGTGAAAGGTCACAAATTCACAATCCACTACAGTAAAATTATAATAAATAAAAAAGGTAGTAACTAAAATAAAATCAATATCAAAATAAAAAAAAAAATTATAATTCCTTTTCTCTTTGTTAAATTACAAAATAGAGAGACAGCAAACCAGCTACAGCAACTTCTTACACAAAGGAAGAACTTGGAGCGACGTTGCTTGGAAGAAGCTATCCTCCTATATGCATCGCTACAAGTGATTGAGAAATACAACCTGTGGAAACAGGTTCCAACACTATCCCCAGATTGTAATGAGATGCTCCAACAAGTGACAGAACAGTTTAACAAAGCCTTCTTACATAAATGGAGAGGTAATCAAAAGCAACTTTCTTATCAAAGCATTGTTTAAATCCTACAGCTCTAGTTCAAACCAATGCTATAGTTCTTAAACCGGGGGGGCAGTACTCCCACAAATTTTGAATAGGGGTGTGCCGCTAAGATTCTTGAACCTTAATCCTATTTAAGGACTAAGAAAGCTAAAACTGATACCCTTTTCAAGGCTCATAAATTCGTTTATGCAGGAGTTTTCACACTCTAGTATTAGATATAATATAATTTATCTACCCTATCTAAGGACCACACCAGGAATACACAACAAAAGGGTCAAAAAAGATCCCCTTTTTACAGACCAAGAACCTCAAAAACAATACCCTACTCTGCGGCACATACTTATAAGCCCATATATGGGATTATCCCCCCAATTCTGAAAGTGCAAATTTTGCTTATTTCTACTACAATTTGGTAGTGGCAATTTCTTCTGCAAATTACACTACAATGCCAATTTCAGTAACAGATATCTTTGCTCCATTTTAATTATTATTGCATTCTAATAATTCATACTTTCATACATGCACTGTACACGATTAGTTAAGTACACTACATTCAAATAGAGTTGCCACAATCCCTTGAAACAGTATGTATATTAGCTGAATACTTTCAGGCCATTAACACATTACTTAGAAATTTGCACCACAAAAGACTGTGCTTGCAATAGAAAATTCTCCAAATATTGCCAATCCATATATTGTTATTAATTCAAGGTTACTTCTTTGTTTTACAAATTATTTAGAACACTCATGTCAAACGCCCGGTTGTCGAAATGTCCTTGTCCTTGATGGCCACATGAAAAATGCAAGGCAAGTCTGTATGCTAAAGGATGCTGGAGAACTTCATTTTTCAACTATTCAAGGCACTGTGCAAGTTGGTAAGTTACAAAGTGATAGTTACATTGTTAATAAAAATTCCCAACAGATAATGAATGGAGTTTTCATTCCCCAAATAAAACTTTCTTTCCATTAGGATGCCAAAATACACCTGCAAAAGCGTCAAGATACTGCACGCAACACAAACACAGCTATAGTGTTTTCTTCTGATGGGGAGGAAGACAATGGACAAAACCACACACAAGCTGAAGACAATAATGCTTCACTGGTTATAAAAATGACTAACCAGAAAACAACAAGACAAGGCCCCATTTATCAGGTAATGAATAACAACAGTTGATAAACACATTAAATTCAAGGCTAAAACACCTTAATTTTAAATTTCAGGTTCTGCACACCAACAACAAAAAAAATCCCTTACTAACACCTTTTGTATGCTTCAAATATTCCCACTAAAAACATTTGTTAGTAAAAATAACGACCCCTTCATGCTAATTTCCAAAACCATTACACCACAATAAAGGGGTAAATTTACTACTGATTACGTAAATAGTTTCATGTAAAGTAAGTTCACCTAAAACACAATTTAGAATAAATACTTGTTCCAAGTTCATAATTTGAAATATCCATTAATAATACAGGTTTCTAGTGTAGTGCCTTTCCTACATAGGTTTTATGGGCAGATGGAAGAAGCAGTTGGCTAAAAAAAGCAAACTTGCCACCAACAATCCAAGATTGCCTCAAAAACGGAAAATTGTATCAACAGCAAGTAATTTCCCTGGAAGAATTTGGTCGAAAACGAACTGAATATCAATTGTGTATCAGATCTGCTAACACATCAACCGTTGACCATCAGCAAATCACTGCTGCATTTAAAAGGTAACCTATAATAAGCTCCATAATAATAACTGTTATGCAATGAACTTGATATAATTTTCTACAGCATAACTAAATGTACAAGTCCTTGATTTGATAAAACATCTAAGTCAGGGCTCAAAGTTTATTTTTGACTGAGCACTTGTGCCACCAGGAGTATATTTTTAGGCGCACAACTTCAATACTTAAAGCACCTACTCCAAAAGTATACTTAAATAATGCTCTAATAAAACCGCCTCAAGCATCATGTGTCAATATGGGCGTATTCCAACAATAGAAAACACAACAAAAAGAAATAAAATAATCAAAATATTTCATACAAGAGTTAAGCTTAGGTATTAAACTGGGTTGCTTCATTGAGTATCCTCACTGTCCAATTGCTTGCTGTTTACCTCAATAACCTTTGAAATCATATTCACCAAGATTCTTAATTTTTTTCATGTTGGTATTTGTGAAACTAGGACATACTTTGCTATTTTGTCTACCTTTGAAGCCATAGACTTTGTGACCAGACCCAATCAGAAATCACTGATCATTTTAGTATGTACGTCAGCAAGTGGATTCTAAGCTTGCTCTACAAACGTACTATTCCGTAACTTGTTCGCGAAGGGCAAGAACTGATTTAATCTCACCCCAAGTCTCTGCACTTTCTGAAAGTACGACTGGCACTATGAAGCCATGCTTTCTTCCTTCAAATGCCGTGTCAATGGAGTTGTAAAATTACAATACAGAACATGGAAAGAAAAACAAAATTCATGTTCAGGAATCCACTGGGAAATTAGGCTTACAGAGGAAGTTTAGAACACACACTGATAACAGATCAAAGGGCTCTTAGAGCCAGCTCATTCATGTAATGACTAATGTGCATTCCGCTGTTTGGTTACGAAATATTGGTACAGTTGAACCCGTATGAAACAGCAGGAATGAAGTTCAAATAGATATCATTAGTATATACCACACAAGTGAATAGTACTTTTTGCGCGTGCTGATTGGCTAGCTTGGAGGTGATTAGCCAAGTACTATTTACCTCAGAGCAGCCGAAGAAAAACAAAATGGCTTTTGTCGGTACATTGTCACAAGTAAAGTTACTCTTTTGGCCGCTAGTTATTCAGCTTGTGTGGTATATACTAAAACAATATTATTCACCTCAGTGTCGGTGAATAATTGTTAATTATTTTTGGGAAAATATCCATTCCTCGTTGGGATTGGAAATCAGACAGTCCCCTTTGTTGCAGGGATAGGCATTATGTGGGATCACATATTGTCGATCCATTTCCACGAACACCAAAACCGCACAAATCATCTCAGAACTAATTGCCGTTTAAGTTAAGTTAGGGAAGATCAAAAGTCGGCCTTTGGCACTAGGAGCTCTGGGTAAACGATGTGAGCTATGATTGGTCGATGGTTACCTTTAATTTGGAAACCACTGATCAATCATAGTCCACATTTTGTATCTGAACCATCCCAGTAATGGTAAAAGGTCTGCATATGAGCCAAGGGGCCTAACAGGTCAGAGCTTATCGCAGTTTCTGTAGCATGAAGCAACTAGGAAATTTCTACTCTCCCCTGGATGAGATGCTAGACCATTGCTGGGTTACCCCCGGCGTTAAGTTCACCCGTGACAATTTATATATACACCTGGGTGGAAGGAGACACTGTGAAAGAAAAGTGTATTTCTCAAGAACACAACACAGTGTCCCCGGTCAGGGCTCACACCCAGACTGCTTTATCCAGAGACAAGCACACTAACCATGAGGCCACTGTGCCTCCCACCAACCCAGGGCTGGCAGTCAGTCTCCCCAAAGTTCTGTCAAGGGCAATAGGTTGCTTAAGAGTAACAAAATATGAGGATGTCTAAAACTCTAACTTATGATGTTCGTGGTGAAATATTAAAGATATCTAGTTAAATGACTATTATGCTGTTAAATAATATGTAGATTTAGGCCAGCCTAAAAGCGTAGGTTGAGAAAATTGAAAAAAAAATGAGTTAATTATTGACAAAACAAAATACAACAGAATTTCATTCTTGCACTATCTCGGCTAACATTGATAAAACAACAGAAAATAAAAGCGAAGAACTCAGGTAAAAAATCAATCTGAAAACAAGAAATCAATTAATTTCTTCGCCATGTGACGAAATATTTATACGGCGCTGCGAAAAAAAAGTTAAAGTTCTAAATCAAAAAGACGACAAAAACAAGTCAATTATGTTGAGATCAGTCGTATTTCAAGTGTGTTAAATTAGTGCCCATTCAGTTCTTTTCTTGGCAGTTCTGTAGTAGCTGAATAAGACTCCCAAAAATATTTGAACAAAGCGAATAATCTATAAGTATAAAAGGTCGCCGTAAATTAAATATGCAGAAATCCAGTGTGCAAGTACTGTTCACTTTAAAAACCTAAAATTCCAAAATACTGGGAACCAAATGAAAGAAATGCAAAAGGAAGTTCAATAGCAGTAAAGTTTCATTCAAGCTGAGGCGAAGAAACCTATTTAAAAGCGAAAAAATGTTGAAAATTTCGCAGACGTGTCACACTGCACGAGCAGTGTTCAAATTAATTCTTCATGCCAAAGCGAAAGCTTTAGTTATTGCCGACCGCTTTTGCAGTCATTTTAACGCCCATGGCTTTACCAATCGTTCCAAAAGTTTAAGTCAACTTCAAGTAATAATTTACATTACCATTGTTGTTTCTAAAGTCGGAGAAGCTGCTTTAAATCTGTGAGTTGTCATCAAAACTTGTAACGCGCTCCGATCTTCATGTTTTCACGATGGTTGTAGGAAGAAAAATACTGTTCAGGGTCCCCTAGGCGCGAACTTTTCGGCTTCTCAAGCATATGGCGATTTTCAGAGGTTGCGACATTCTGACTTGATGTTAAAATTTATTTATTACAGCATATACACGTTGTTTAATGTTTGCAGTTGCTTATTGCAGCGACATCGGAAGTTTATTTAGACCTTTGTTAAGCCGAAGCAGGGTGGGGTGGTGAGGATACTTTCACTTCCGTCTACGGTCCACAATTTCCGTCCACAGATTTCCGTCCACAGACTTCCGTCCACAGATTTCTGTCTACGGACCACAACTTCCGTCGACATTGGTCCCTCACGATACTCATTCATTGCTAGCGCTGCGCGCGCATGAATGAGCTAAAAATGGTGCAACTTTATTATTTGGTGCTTGGTTGTGTTATATCAATATTTACATTTACATTTATAAATCCGAATATGTTAGTTCAGTCTGGAAAGTAAGCACTATAGAAGTCACACTGTATTTTGGCTTTTAAGGAGTGGTAATTTGACCACACATAATTTTTTAGACACACAGCCAAAAACCTAGTTACATATGCGACCAGTTAGTAATTAACTTTAGGCCCTGTAACTGTATCAACTTAAGGAGTCGACAATTTATTATTCTATTCTAAGTAATAATTATATAAAGAAAATAAATTACCATGAACTTTGTTTACATTCTCCTTATACAAAAAACATGTTTCCAAATAAATCTTAATACCATACATTCACTCCTACAAAATACGATACCTACCACATTACAGCTCGGGCTTTGCAGTGGAAAATGAACAAGACATTACAACAACAGGACCAAATGGAAAAGAAAGAAAGATTTTGTGTGGAACAGAAAAAGGGAAACACAAAGCAAAAAATCA